>CM034146.1:18075996-18093496 GCA_019776745.2 Taxus chinensis | reverse complement strand
CGAGGAGTCAAACAACTTGATAAAAATTGCACTTGCAGATAAAAGTGAGAAATGGGTGTGGGTCAATGCAAAGCAATATTGAGGTATAATAAAATGCAGGATTTCATGCATTAAATGGGGACTTCAAAGAAGACACCAAGATCAGAAGATGAAAACTACACTCAAGCAACGGCTAAAAACTCAAACCAAAAATGAAGCACACAAACTGGAGGCATATGACTATAAGGAAAGAAGGGTAAAAGAAGTCTATAACCTTATTTCCACTCATCTTACTTGATCATCTGAGTTATATGTTTAAGAGGTGATGAATATGAAAAACAAATGAAATTCATGGAGTCTCGGGAGCAAGAGAAAAATTGCAAGATTCAGGAGATTGTAATAACAAACTAGACTCTTGAAGAATACAACAAATTTTTAAAGGAGTAAGTGACAATGCTTCAAGAGGCCTTACAAATAGGAAAGCATAAATGGAAAAAAATGAAAAATGATACTAAAAGGGTGAAAATAACTTTGCAAGACATGTTAGCATCGACAAAACTGGGTATATGTGCAACAAACTTAAAAACAACAGAAATAAGAACTCAGAAGGATCGGGGAACAAACTCTTAGGGCTTTGTAGTTGAGGAATGTGCTAAAGGCATAAATGCAAACAAAACCAAGTCATGGTCTCATGTTGTTAATGGTCCATCGAATAAGGACAATGAGATAGGTGTAAATCTTAGCAGAATGCAAGAAAGTGAACATAGAGAAAGGCAAGAGAGGATAAAAAATCTAATTATCAAAGGGGTAAAAGAGTATGGGAAAAATGAAAACACACTTGTTTTGGCAAGTGATTTTTTAAGAGACAAACGACAATGGCAAGGGTTGATCATGCAAGCAAGGAAAATTGGAAAGGTAAATGAAGAAAGGGCTAGACCTATCAAAGTTGTCATGAGGAGATTAGAAGACAAATACCAACTTTTGAGTAAGATTGGACTCTAGAGGGGGTTAAATTTATTTTTAGATGATGATTTAACTTCAATACAATTGGAGGATAGAAGGAAATAATTAACTAAAGTAAGAGCAACAAGAGACGAAGGTAAAAGAGCATGGTTGTACAATAGAAAATTTGTTATTAACAAGATAATGTCACAGTATTCTTCGCAAATGGATGACAACAGGATAACAATGAATTTGATGTCAACGAGTAATGAGTTAGGCCAATCATGGATGATAAGTTGTGAGAACCACGCTTTGAGCTCTCAACACCAAAATAAATAGGAATCAGGGGCCTCCCAATTATTTTTAAAACTTGCATGTTGGAATTGTAGAGGTTACCCTTGGAAAAGGGGACCTGGGTTAGGGCCTATAGCAGAAGGGAGAGACGTAATTTGTCTCATGGAAACCCATGAACATGATGGTTACAAGACTCCTTTTGAAGGTTATATGAAGTTCATAGTTTGGAATGAGGAAGCTAGCATTAGGAAAGGTTTTGGAGGTATAGTGGTTTTTGTTAGAGAAGTGGAGGGAAAAAAGATTCAACATGTAAGAGAGGACACAAAAAAGCAGTTCATTTGGTTTAAAATATCAGAAAACAAGAATAACAACTTGCTACTTTGCACATTAGGTCTCAAAAACATACAATAGAGGTGTACTGGATGGGAGAGATCCTTATGCAGCCCTAAAGAAAGATATTTCAGACTTTTCACAACAAGGGCAAGTTCTTCTTTTAGGTAACTTCAATGTGAGGACTACAAATGAACAAGCTAACACGTAGAGTAGTAAGAAGAACCATAATCCGTTATGGCTCATGGAAGAAGATAATTAGCAGTGGGCAAGTTGGTCAGAAGACAACATGGACATTAATAATTTTGGCAAAGAATTATTAACTCTTTGTGGCATGTTTGATTTGATTATTTGCAATGAGATGGAAAGATGGCATAAATTTGGAAATTTTACTTGCAAAACTTACAATGGGGTAAGTGTTGTTGCTTATGTAATTTTCTCACAAATTTTAATCGACGGGATAAAAGAAGTGGAGATTGATTATTCTATCAGGGACCTAAAGTCAGATCAAATTCTAATTTCCATAGTGGTAGATTGGTCGAGCAAGAATCAACTCACAAGGAACGAACAATCTCAACATCTTCCGGAAAAAGGAAGGATTTTGGTAACATAAGAAAATTGTGATATCTTCAAAGTGGTGTTGAGTCTCTTAATGTAAGAGGGGAAAATAAGATCAAAAGGCCTTAAAAGCTATGCGTTAACAAATATAATTAAGAAGGCCCTTACAAGTTGTAAAAGAAAAAATTAAGAAGAAGCAAATAAATTGTTTTCCGGTAAAGAGATGGTTTGATGAGTGTAAAGTGGCAAGGAGAGCTATTAAAGAAACATGCAAAGAGAAGTTGAACACAAAGTTGTACAAACAAATCATAAAGAAAAAAAATATGAGTTCATGACGATAAGGAGGGAAGAACTTATACACTCAGGGAAACATAATCCAAAAGCCTTTTGGAAGGAGCTTCAATCAAAGAAAAAACATACAAATGACAACAATGTCACAACCAATCAATAGTTTGAGTTTTCAAAACAACTATATGAGCAGGATCCAGAAGTTGAAGGCCCTCCTTTGGTCAACACGACAACAAAATGTTTTCTTGTGCAAGAAGTTGAAGAGGGTATTATGAAATTGGGGGTTGGAAAAGTAAAAGACTTGGATGAGTTTCAGGAAGAATATTTGAAATGGGGGAAATAATTTCTCGCTCCTCACATTGTCAACATATTCAACAGGGTTTTCCTGGAGACTGGACTACTAGTCTCGTGATACCTATTTTTAAGAGTGGGGATGTTAACGATCCTTCTAATTATAGAACCATCATAATCAACACATTGTTTGCAAAGTTATTTGGTAGCATGGTGGAATGTAGAATCAACAAGCGGGCAGGAGAAAAATGTAAGAGAGCAAAAAGGAAAACATGGTTCAGACCTAAGTATTCAACAATAGATCATGGTATCACTTTGAGAAACATCATTGAAAAAGCTTGGAATGATAAAGAGGAAGTTTTTTGCTATTTTGTTGACTTCAAGAAGGCTTTTGACAAAGTTCCTAGGAACAAGTTATGGGATAAAATGAAGGAGCTTGGTATTCCAGTGCATCACAAAGCAGTTGTTTATAGACTTTATGAAAAGGTATGAGTCAGGATTAGAACTCAAACTAGTATCTCATAAAGTTTCAAGAGTGATATCGGGGTTAAACAAGGATGCCCATTATCACATACTTTATATGGCCTATATATCGACAAACTTGAATGGTTAAATATACAGAGTGAAGATAGTGTTCGCCTAGGAGAGTTTGTTGTAAGACTTATCCTTTATGTTGATGATCTTATCTTGATTGCTAGGTCCGCTCAAGGCCTTCAAAAACATTTATGTATGGTTGAACACTTTTTTCAAAGAAATGGGGATGCAAGTCAACACCAATAAGACCAAGATTATGATCTTCTCCACTATAAAGAAAAGAACTCGTATGAATTCTATTTCGATGGAAACATTTTAGAGGATGTAATTGAATATAAATATCTTGGGTTCAACTTCAATAACAAGCTTAGTTGGGAGATTTGTAACAAAAAGAGAATTTTAGGACGGTGGAGATTTTTTTAATGTTTTCAAAACAAATGCAAAGAGGCGGAACTATGGGATTGGAAAACTATGCAAAATTTGTTTGGGATTTTAGTAACTCTAGTGGTGCTTTATGGATGTGAGGTTTGGGCTAGCAACATTTCAAACTCAAGGTGGAAACAATTTGAGAGGATTCAAAAAAGCACATGATTACTAGCAAGTTCAAATTATATATCTCTGTCCCATATGAGATTCTTTTAGCTGAAACATGGGTTGTACCTTTATAATCTATTGATATGGTTCATCTCATAACACATTTAAAAATGATGAAACAAATGGATGGTAGCATATGGCCTAATGTTTTCCTCAATGAGTTTTTGGAGAAAAGAAAAAAGTCATGGATGAATCAAAACAAAAAATGGATTAAAAAATGGAACATTTACTTGAATGCATGTCCTAATAATAGCCAAGAGATAATTTTTTTTGTTATAGAAAAATTCCACCAAGTTATGTGGGGAAATCCATTAGGGAGAAAGAAGAGGTATTATTTGGAGGAATTTAACTCTACATGTGATCGTCAACAAAAGGCTTTTATAGGGGTTAATATCTTGTGGAAAGCAAAGATCTTCATAGCTCAATTGAGAACTAATTCACATCATCTTCAGTGTGAAATACGAAGATGGAAAATACCTAATGAAGCATGGGAAGAGAGAATCTGTGTCTTTTGCACGTCTGGTGTAGTGGAGTCGGAGAAACATTTCATGTTGGAATGTAATGCTTATAATGACATTAGGGCCCAGTTTGCTAGCATGGTGGTTACTACATCTTTTCAAAATATTTTCAGCGAGAATATGGTCGAAAAAACATGGGAGGTGATTATCAAACTCATCAACAGGAGATCTGAATGCTAGAAAGCTCTGGTGTCCCATAGGATGTTTGTGGTAGCCTCATAGACGTTAAAATATCTTCTTCTTCTTAAAATCCGAGCAGAATCTAAAAATAGAAAACATAAAATGACAATAATTCAAAAATAACGATCCAAATCTTTTGGAAAGGGAGATGTAAGACACCAACCCATCTCATGCAAAAACACAAGTGACTTGGAGTGAAACTATAATGCACACATTTTCATTTGCACAAATAAAAAGAACTCGTAAAACATGTTGTGATATATCCAAAGCTATCAATACTAAACAAAGAGAGTGAAAATATAAAATAGCTTTGATCTGTCTCGAGCCTTGGTGAAAATGTATTAGCTATTGGACAACATGATTCGGCGTGAAACAACAAAGATGTCCAATAATCCCATGGAAATAGTGATGCAAAGTTTACACAAACAATTGCATTGCAGGGTCACACAAGTCGAAAATTATTCAAAGAACTTAGCATTGCATCGTGTGACAAGTGGAAACTGAAGTAAGGCTGCCAAAAGATCATAATTATTCCCTTCATTTGAGAAAGCGCACTCCAAATATAAGAACAAACATTCTCAACATACGCAGTAGAGGATGTGCACGTTATTGCGCGGATGAGTAGAGATGAATATAGAACAGAGAAGAAATTGGATATCCATAGTTTGTTATAGAGAGATTGGTGGTGAAGTGCTCTTTCAATCATCACCGAATTAAGGGTTTTGAGTGCTCTAAGCTGTACGAGAATTTTTTGTAACATATAATTAAGGTGTAAATAATTGAACGCCACTTAATTTTATGTTAACCTTTTATAGAAAATAAAAACCATTTAATTTATTACCTTTATTTAATTTTAAAAAGTGTGACATAAATTATGAACAAAAATAAGATACAAATGAAAGAAAATATTGTTTAAAGAATATAACACATATACAACTAATTATCTACTCACATACCATATATGATATATTTATATTTACTTTATATATATTCCTAATAATATTTAATTATTCCAATATTTATTATATATGTGTATTATATATTATATTTTTCTTCTAATATTTAATTATTTCCTTTATATATATTTCTACCGATATTTAATTATTTTTCATTGTGCTTCCATGTATTCTGATGTTTTATTTTTATTCATTTTTCAATAAAAAAAAAAATTCAGTATTTATTATTCATGTTTAGGATGAAATTTAGTATCAATACCTATTATACTAATATAATGGTACGATACTCGATACTCTGAGCAAATAAAAGTATAGAAGATATAAATAAATAACAACATAGAATATCCAACTAAAAAAGTTGTGAAAATATATGGCATAAGTTAGGAACATGATGTAGGTAAAAATAATTTGTCACGTTTTAATTCTTTCTCTTAAGAGTTCCTACCAAATCGATTATAATGATCACAATTATTTTGATATTGAATACGGTCAAGGGTGTTAACATTAGGCTATCTAAAAATGTTGTGATTTACGTATTTGAACCTGAATATATAATGATGCTAAATAAATTTATTAAATTGGTATGGAGACATTGATTATAAAATATAAAGAATAAAGCACCCTTCAATGTTGGCTTCCTAGGCAATTACCTAGGTTGCCTAGGGCTTAATCCCCCCTTGTTTTCAATATGCTCCAAATTTTCTCATTTTTTTAATCAAGATGAAGTTCTTGGAGAGAGCATACCGACACAATTAGTGGTTCTAAAAATGGACATCTAGATCAAAAGTTATGATCAAAAGAATAGAACTTTGTAACTCTGCCCACAATAAAAAATTGTGCTAAAAACTATTTCCTCAACTATATGCAATTTGCACTTATTTGTGAACAACATGTGGCATCCTTGATTGGGAAACATTAGACCATCACATGGTGAGCACTTGAAGTGATCTAGAGGACATTCTAAGTGGTCAAAAGTTCCCTAATTCTCCCTAAACCATTACAGTATGGAAGAGAATTCTGATAACTTTCCAACGCCTATTGGAACATGTGAATTGGATATCGTGTACTCTTGATATCATTGGTCAAAGTTTATGGTCAAACTTGGTCAATAGGGAAAACGCAGGTTTGTAGTACCTTGACTTATGCATAGAGTCTATTTGTGTATTTCAAAGTTGTTTGAGGAAAAAGTTTGATCGCGGACATTTTTGGTCTAGCCCTCTAATCTTTGATAGGCATGCAAAAGTTTGGTTTTCAACTATGAGGTCCACTCTTGTTTCGGAAGGGGACCCCAACCGTCATGGTATATTAGTGTAATTTTAATTTTTCCAATTACGCTATAGTTTATATGTCATGCATTATGGTGCTGACACGTGGCATGATAAGAGCATGGGCGATTTAGTAGATTTGGGCACATATATTCCCACCTTGCCACTTTGCATTGCCACATTCCAATTTAAGTGCATTGCATACTTGCCACAAGGGAGTTTAAGCGTTCCACACTTATGCCTTATGCAGCCACATGCCATCCACACTTTATCCTTGGTGTTATCCACTGATCCATAGGATTCTCATTTGGAAACACCGATCTATGATCTTCTCAGAATATGTCACAGTCAGTTACACTATATAGAGCAGATTGAGAGATTTACGGTGGTATTTTGTTTGCTGAAAACAAAGGTCGTATGCAGAAGCTATAGGCCGTGAAATTTTTGGCCAATTGGAAAACACAATGGACTATGTGTAGGTGACATGGATGCATGCACATCTGCTAAGTAAAACATTGAAATTGCGATAAGTGGCACATGTGGTGTTGAAGAAAACATTTTTTGAGATACTAGTCTTTGACACTTGTTTAAGAATGGGTGGGCCCCGCTATTTTTCTAGTTAGGAGCCCTCAGCCAGGGTCGACACATTTTTTTAACAAAGAGGTTTCTTTGCCTTCGACATTCACATTACCATACTAGAGATTTTATATATATTTACTCATGTTTGTATCACATGATGAATGTGGGATGTATTGCAGTGTAATTCTAAACATTGTGCATTGTATTGTTGCCTTGGTGGACAACTTGACTTGGCGATTCAAGCTACCCTAGCTAGGCCAACAGAGCTGAGCTCCCCACCCACCAACTCACCTACCATACCCACTTCACCACATCTCCTTATTTTCCAGCTCACCGCACTAACCACCTTGCCTTATCTGTCAAGGCCTTTAACTGATATACTAACCCCCTCTAATTACTTGTCACATCCTCCAACTCGATGCACTGCCAAACTTAGCACGAAAACCCACTGATCTAACAACACGGCCAATAAAAGCAACTATCAAGCTAATACAAACCATCCATTGAAGTCGATTTAAACAACCAATCCCAACTCTTTCCCACGTATGCAGGATTAAAATCCCAAGTTGGAAAGTCGGTAGCACTTGGCAAGGCTTTAACTCTGGAACGAGTGGTAAAAGGATAAGTGCTTTACCAATTCACCTGCGGTGGTGAAACACTATAAAAGGAGTGATGTTTTATTTAACGAGTTAATATGAGATGACTATGTGTAGTTAGAGGCTTATTATGAGAGTTATGAGCATTTTTCCAACAAAAGCAACCCTAAGGCCACTCAAACTATGCCACATTTCCACCTTTAAACCACCTTACCCACCAACGCACGGATCATGTGGGATAAAGAGTATTTAAAAAGGTAAGTCAAGCACCCAATGTGGGATTTGATACTGTCACCTTTAGTAAAATGGTAAGGTTCTTTACCAATCCACATATGATTTCTAAATTCTATAAAAGGTACATTTTGGTATTTCAACACAACTTGGCCAGAGACTGTGTATAGCCCAATAATAGTATTTTTTACATTTGGTCATTTTTGTCCTAGTTAGAGGCATTTTTCAGGATTTCTATATAACTAGAGAAATGTGTAGAATTCCTAAATGATCATCCCGAGCCTTGAATTTTCTTGATTGGTGTTCGTTTGACATCTCTTTAAAGCATTTTTCTGCCGCTTTTAACGTAAAACACGGGGAGAACGATTGTGCAAGTGCCACAAGAAGGTGGAGGACATTACTAATCAAATTCAGAGTTCTTCGAAGGTATATTGAGAAAATTTCTTACAGGTTTCAAATTCATTTCATGTTTTGATTTTTCATAATGTACTTGCAATATATTTACAAATGAATCAACTCATCATTTAAGAAAAGCCTGAGATGTAGTTATCAATTTTTCATGTTGTGTGCTCAGTATGCATCCGTTTTATTATGATATTTACATATTTGAATTAGATATTAATTAATTGGATCTAATTCTAACACTTTCACAATGTTTTCAAAAATTGTATTTTGATCCTTTTGATCGTGTAAAATGGAAACGAATAATCATTTTGAAATCAGATTTTCGATTCATTTTTTGGGTGCATTTATATCAATTTTGAATTAGTTTCATTTCTCAGTTCACTTTAATAAGGAATTTGTTAATTTTAATTAGTGTCCATTTTTATAAACTATTGATACATTGGGTCGGTGTTAGTTTACGGATTATGTTTTTGTATCAGAGCTGGTAGAACGCTGGATTAACTTATGATTGCATTTTTATATCAGATTTTCAATTGGTTTCGATTAAGTTTTTTCATATATTCGGGCTTGGTGATCTTCCATTTGCAGCGTGCATTTTTTGGGAGTATAGGTTGTTTGCAAGAAATAAGGAACCACATAACAAGAGGGACATATGGATCTCTTGATCTCACTTGTAGGGTGATGGATATGGGAATGAAATCTAGTCAGAGTTGGCATCTAGTCATAGTGTTTGTGAGTAAACCATATTGTGAATCTTTGTTTCCTGGTATGATAATTGTATTTGTTTTGTTACATATGTCCTTTGATTAGGAGAAAGTGAAAAGAACATTCCATTTTGAAATATGTAGAATGGCATTAGGACATTGTTTAGGGAATTGGAATTTTTTTATGGCATTTGTTTACATTTTGGGTACTAATTAGTTATTAGTTAATTTTAGAATCACAACTATTCTTAAGCATTACAGGATGCAATCATAAATTTGTTTAAAATTCAACAATTTGTTAACATTTTCTCAACAAGGTGCACAGTTGTCAATTTCAGAATGGAGGTAAAATTATTCCAATGTTTCTTGTCTAAGAGAAATGGTTATTTTACACACTTTTGGTTTTGATATCCATGTTGGGATAACCTTTGTGTGGCCTATTGAAAAGATATGCCTTGTTTTGGAATTATTTTAGAACTATTGGAAAACATGGGGTTTCATCAATACCTCGTTACACAGGAGGTTTCATATGGTGTAGCCTTCTAATCACGTTGTTGAACTGGAAAGAGGGATCAACCCTCGTATTGGTAAAATTGATTTCTTGGATAGTTTTTTATTGCATTGCTGATATTTATTGATTAGCATGCTTTGTTAACATATAAAAACTATTTTGGAATTCCTTACTGTTTTGATGAGAACAGAGTTTTTACCTTGGTGTATTGAAAGAGGTGCTAAATTCTCTAAGTTGGTTCTTGGATTTTTTAATGGATACAGAGGAAGGAATTGATAATCACTTTCAAGGATATACAATGCTTTGATTTCCTATTTTGTTTTCAAGATGTATATGGCATTTATTTCACTCCCTTAAAGTTGTCCTTTCCATGCATGATAATGAATTTGGTAAAACCCAAGCACAGTAAAAGAATTTTCTTTATGTGTGTGTGTGTGTATGCGCGCGCGCGCGCGCGCGCGTGTGTGTGTGTGTGTGTGTGTGTGTGTGTGTGTGTGTGTGTGTGTGTGTGTGTGATCTTGCATTTTTGTAAGACCCATACATGGGCACATTTGTAAATCCATTTATACATATATGTGTGTTTTTCCTTACATTTTGTGGATTACGTAATCAAAGTATTGTTGGAGTTTCCTTTTGAGAAGAACTTCGCGACATGTTTATCATATTTAGATTATCTTGTCAGTTTTGGGATTTTTCAAACTTCAATTTAAACTCCTCATAAGCTTTTGAGTTTCTTAATGCATTTTGGTAAAGTATTTTGACTCACACTTTACTTGGAGTTTTTTACAACAGTCACGCAGGTAGTTTTGGGGACATGTACATTATGTCTATTTGATACTTGCATTTGGAATAACTTTTGTTATGAGATGCATCTATTTTGAGCATGTAAATGTTGGATGCATTTATAAGACCTGCATTTGGGCACATTATATTTTTAGTTGCACCTGGTATTTTTTGCAGTGATTGGCATTTTAACCGATTTGGGATGTAACATTTGTGCAGGAAGTTTGATTATATCCTCAATTTCACATTGGATATATATTTTGATCTTCACTGGCAGTTTCAGGGATTCAGTCTAACTCTTCCTCTTTATAGGAATTTTGTAGTTTACTTTATGAATCATTTCCATGTTAATTTTTAGTGATATTTTGCAAAGTTGACACTTTTGCAAGGGTCAATGGACACCACCTATTATTGGGATTTTGTGGTCAATTTCACACTAATCTACTTGACAATAATTTATAGATCACATGATCAATGGGAACTCACCTATGTTTGGAATTTAGTCTTTAATAAATTTGGATCAATTTTACAGATGAATAA
The DNA here is from genome assembly GCA_019776745.2 of Taxus chinensis. NCBI lineage: Eukaryota > Viridiplantae > Streptophyta > Pinopsida > Cupressales > Taxaceae > Taxus > Taxus chinensis. The sequence goes on along the minus strand of CM034146.1, from coordinate 18,082,418 downwards.
TGTACAATATTAAACACGGAATAATAATATACTTTCAATTCATTCTGGATACATACATACTGAACAAGCTGCCAATATATAGGGAGATAGTTTCTTATTAAGTAGGAAAAACTCAACCACAAATATCTCCTATTTAGTTGTGATTGTTACTCACGTAACAATACACAACTCAAATCATATGAGTTGTTAAAACAACTCCAACCAATATATTATTGTTAATATAACAATAATATAATTACTAACATTTGTATACATAAATAATGTAAACATTAATATTTAATTTCCTAACATTCCCCCCCTTAATGTTTACATGGCAACAAAAGAACTTTCACACTTCCTTTGCAGCCTGCCGCCTCTGCGCGCTCATGATCTTGGCACACACTCAAACTGAAGGTAGAAGAAGGAACACATCAACTTCTTATCGACCAAGCACTGTCGGGAACACATCTGACTGACGAGGATGGGAACACGCTCAGGAATCATCTGCTTATCAACCAGTCACTATAGGGAACACATATGACCTAGCAGTGTGGGAACTCAAGCAGGAACACATCTGAACAACCTTCAATGGTTTTCAAGAGGCTAACCACAAACCTAGGTACGAACAGGAACACATCTGACTGTTCTACCTCATCAAGCCTCATGATGCTACGTTTCACTATGTTATTTGTTCTGTACTATGTTTTTTGCATTTGGGGAAATAGGAAAAGCCACATACTCAACTGAAAAAATTGAAAATGGAACATTGGATCATGCTGATCATGTTCCCCCCTCAATGTGAACATTTCACTTATTCAACACACAACAGGAACTCTGAAAAAGAATCACACCAAGCTGAAATTCACACCACACAACTGAATCTGGAACACTGCAAAACTCAAAAAACAAGTACTCACACTGCACACCTGTGCCACCAAATCATTCTGTGCGGCCCCGTCGTTGGTGACTGACGAGAGGTCGCTGTCTGACCTCCAGCCTCCTGTGCCTCCATCCTCCATTATAATGCTGCTAGCTCAGTTGGATTTGATCATGGAGCTCAAATGCATATCAAAGGACGTCGGATTCCACCGATAGTGCGTCCAGTTGAAATGTAGGCAATTTTTTTTTTTTTACAATTTTACGACTCTTTGAACTATTTACAATGACATGACTAGACTTGAAATGAGACAAAAATCTGATTGACTCTTTACGAATGTCCTAAATCACCTATTTGATTGACAATGACTAGAAATTTAAAAAGTAATAAATTGAAATTACTTTTTAAATTAAAATCACATTGACTAAGACAATACCAAAAAAATGTTTCGACTCTTTTAACAATTTAACGAAAAATAAGTTTAGACTATAGACACAATACTCAATGATCTAACTGACTCAAAACAAATAATAATATTGACATTGACAATTTTGACAACCTATAATTGATATCCAAAATGACTATTACAACATGACTCTCAATTAAACACATAAAGGACACGATCTTTTTTAATGACATTTACATTTACCATTAGAGTAACTCAGAACTTTAATAATAACTAAGACCATTTATATAAGACAGACAAATGACTAGTCTACGCAGACTTACAACATAACACTTTAAACAAACTTATCATCTGATAATCAAATCGACTGCAATACCTAATACGACCTAAAGACAATAGACTCAATCTTGAATATAATTATAATTTTACCTATTGACTGATAAAAACCATATATGGAGCTGGTTGGAGGAAATGCTGACAGCTAGCATACATTCATTCAATTCAACCCGCAAGTCGCACAACAAAATTCACTCAGGTGAATATGTATAAGAGTTTTACTTTTGCATTTTTTCCGTTTGAAGACTCCAAGCTTAACAAATCCGCAAGATTTGGATCTCCACGTTGAATCAGGTGGGCCAGCGATGTATGAATGGATGGTATCAAACAGAAAATTTCATGAGATCTCGAGCCAAGCACTCAGATTACAAACAAAATGTTGTGCTTCTGTCACACATAATCTCATATGCCTGCCAGCACTTCGCAGGAACAAACACAGGCACAAAACCCGTCACATTTCTACACAGAACTGCTCACTTATCAAAATGAATTTTCCAAAACGATTTCTGGGTTTTATTCCCCGCGTTGCAAGCTTTTCAGAACACTTTGAAATTCTCAATTTTGTTAAGAAATGAGAAAGTTATGAGTATTTTACTGAAGGCCGATCTGGAAACTTCCCAACTCACCTTCATGAGATATCAGAACAACAATCTTTAATTCCAGTCCACAAATTTGATCGATCCTTCCACTGCAGATCGCAATTCTCATGCAGAGATGCATATGCTAGATTACATGGCACAGATTAGAAGAAACCGATGTTATTTTCTCCAATTGAATGTACAGATTTACAACAGAGATCTGCCAAATTAGATGTAAATCTTTGCTGCTATCATAAAAAATCTGTAGAATGGGTCTCAGTAAGGAGTCGAAGAAAACTATAACCAAGGCAGAAATCCTCCACGGATAACACAAAATGGACACTTAAGCATTCAAATGCTAAAACAAATTAAATTGATCTGTGCCAAATTTCTAAACATTTTCAGTGTGCTCTCTCTCGACTCTCATCAAGATAGATATCGCTCTGATACCAAATAATAAATTTGGATCAGTTTTACAGATGAATAATGTATAATATTAAACACGGAATAATAATATACTTTCAATTCATTTTGGATACATACATACTGAACAAGTTGCCAATATATAGGGAGATAGTTTCCTATTAAGTAGGAAACAACTCAACCACAAATATCTCCTATTTAGTTGTGATTGTTACTCGCGTAACAATACACAACTCAAATCATATGAGTTGTTAAAACAACTCCAACCAATATATTGATCAATTTCAGTGATATTTTACTGAGTTGACATTTTTTGCAGAGTTAGTGGACACTCGCCTATCATTGGAATGGTCATCTATTTCATACTAAGATATTTTTGGCATTTATAGTACTGGAAAAATCATAAGGATTTAGTTGGACATGTTCGTGGTGATTTTTGGTTCATCAGTTATGTGATAAACTCCATAAACCTAGAAGACATCAGGGTTTAACACTACATGTAATGAAAGTGTAATGTTGGGATGAATGGATGCACAAGATTTGAGATACTCCTCATTTCAACAAACGAGGAAACTTGCATGCAAAGACAACTAAACAATACATATATTAGACAACAAAATTTGACGAGTTTCTCAGAAAAATGTGATCACAGGAACCAATGGGCTTGCTCGAAGGGTGTTAAATCATTTTTGCAATTAAGTAATATGATATGAAAATAATAGACAATACAAACAATGATTGGAATTCTAGGGGAATAGAGAGACCCTATTCTGCTTGATAAGTGGCCCAGGTGAGGGCTACAAAAAGCTCGAAGCCCAGTAGTAGTTGAACCAGAATTGTTCAACAACATCTTTTCTTGTATAATTTCAAGTTGGTCTTCTATGTATTCAATTTCAGGTTTCAAGGTGATGGCGCAAATGCTAAGTTCATGTGCGATATCAAAATGCTCCTAGATGAAGGGTTGCTAAACAATCAAAAGATTGTAGATGCTTGTAGTGGGATGTGATTCACCTGATATTGTCAGATCTACAGGGAAACACATCTTGAAACCAAGATGATTAGATAGAAAACAAAATGATAATAGATATGAAAAATATAATAAAAGTGCTTAAATGACATGAATCGCTGGCAATTGTTATGTAGAATATTGATTTATTGATAAAATGAAAACTTAGTGTAAAGTGAATGATCTAAGAATTGATATGGTATTTCATATGATACATTGATAACTTAAAATAGAAAACAAGAGATAGAGACTTACCTTGACTGAGAAATTCTTGAAAATGATGTTGTAGGGAGCTTACAATGTTTGCACAACTTCCACGAGATTGACAGGGATGTTGAAGTTCTCATAATGATCTTGATGATGTCGTATAAGTCTCCAAAGTAATAGAGCTTTGTTGTGATTCCCGAGGGATGTGTTTGAAGAAGGTTAGTGATGTTTTATAATCTCTAGCGATTATGTTAGAATCATTGGCAATCTAGGAAAAGTGGTGAAACTCATTTGTACTTGGTTTCAACCACTTTAAAATAGGGGTTTTTCAGCTTTGGATTTGATTGTAAATGGTTGGGGAGGTTTTTGGGAGGTTAAGAGGTTGAATGGTGACAGTAAAAATGGGTTTAGATAGGTTAAGGGTGGTTAGGGAGATTTAGGATAGGTAAGTATGTTTTACAATAGTGTAAAACATGATTTTATGGGGGGTGGAGTGATGGTTTAGGATAATGAGATGAATTTAGGGATTTTTCAAATGAGGGTCAAGCCATGAAACTAGTGTCTATATTTGACCCTTTTTTTCAAGTGGTTTGTGATGGACAAGCCCTTGGACAAAAATGATTGAAATGGTCTTATTTGTGTTGGATAGGTTTTCCCCTCTCAAACTAGGGGTTATTGTTATGGAGTGCAATGATCATGATTTTGAAAAGGTTGTTGGATAAGATAGGATTGTATATGATGGCGTGTTTCGATTTGAGATGCCCCAAGACTAAGCATGAAAAAAAATTGCCACACAAGTGGACTTTTGTAACCAAAGAGTCAAGTGATAGGGGGACCATTGAGTTCTCAACCTATAGACATGACTCATAGGAATCCGGTGCCGGGAAAAGGTTCATGGAATTTGTAGGGTATTCATGATGTATTAGGAAATGTAGGCTTGGAATTACAGATGTTTCCACAAAGGTGGGCTTATGGAAGAAAAATTCAAATGATAGGGGAACCAATTGGTTCTCAACCTATAGAGGTATGACTTAACAATGGTAAGGGGAAATTTTTCCCTAATGCCTACGAAATACGAAATGGATTTAATACATGGAGGCTTGATATAGATTGATTGATTTGTTTTTGATTTTTTAGAGGGTCTCAAGGCCCAAAAGGGAGCACATAATTTTAAAAATGTACAATTTTGGAATGATGAAAATCATGGTTTGATGAGGCTCAAAGGCCAATTAATTATGTTTTGGATTAAAAGGAGGGAATCACCAATGATTTGGCAGAAATCGTTGGTGATTTAGACTAATCAGTGATGATTAGGTGCATGTTAAAATTTTTGATATTAAAAAGTTGATTGGGGCTCATTTGGTCATTTACGATTTGAAAATCTTGAGAGACATAAGAACCCTAATTTGATAAAGAAAATTCTAATTTGATTGAGATGGAGGTAGCTGGAGGTGTGCAAAGGTGACGGAGGCTGACATGTCTTGAGGTAGGTGATGAACTTAAGATTTTTGTTGTTATTTTGTTATTTTTTTGTTTTTCTGAAAATTGAAAGCACCTAGGAAACTACTAGCAATTTTGTAGGAAACTGCTAGCAATTTTGTATGAAATTGCTAGCGATTTATGGGTCACTAGAAATTTTGATTGAGTCATCAGCAATTCAGCTAGAATCATTGGTGATTCTAAAGATGTTGTGATTTTATTGATTTCGATCAATTGTTGGTGAATTGGGATTAATTTTTTCATTTTTTTTATTATTGGATGTAGGCTCAGGGGAGATTGATGCCGAAGATAATTGATGATGCCTAAGCTTTATTGTCACATGATGATTGGGCTCACTTGGAGGAAGTTTGATTAGGTGGGATGTGTCACTACAGGTGAATCCACAGGGACATGGGTTTACTGTAAGCACTATTTGAGAGATGGGACCATGTGATAGGAACATTTTGGCTGCCTAATGGAGAGATGACGACGACTTTAGAGGATGTGCATTGGATATTGCAATTTTCAGTACAGGGTGAGAAGATTTATGTGATTGACAAGGATGGTAAAGGTACAGTGATGATGAAGGAGATGTAGTGTATACTTTAGGGGATTTTTCATATAGATCCTTATACAAGATGAGGAGGGCAGGGCATTAGTGACTATGATATGATGGGGAATAGTTTTTACACTTTACCATATTTATATATAGGGTGCTTCTCATGGATTTTGATAGGGGTAGTTGTAGATATGTTGGTTCACAGGATAGTGTTTTCTTGGGACCCAACTTTGTTGGCATAGGTGTACAGGGAGTTATGCTCCTAGAGCACTAGATGAAGGTTCGAGGTTGATGTATCATTTTTTTTAGAGTGTTAAGCATACGAGCACATTGTAGTGGCTCAACCATGAGGAGTGCCTTAGAATTTATGGTAAACTTCACTATATATAGTTAGTTTTATGAGATGGAAATCAGATTTTACACCTACAGGGATTATCTGGGGAGAATCTTATTATAGGTATCTTCTAGCTAGTTTACAAGTGGGGATGTTATTTGGAGGTCATATACAGGTTTTTGAGTATGGCCTAGTGTAGAGGGGGGATTTGAGGGCACAACAACATGATATATGGGTG
>CM034146.1:17828496-18070996 GCA_019776745.2 Taxus chinensis | reverse complement strand
TAAAGTGTCTGTTTTAAGTACAAAAAGTTACTATCTTCCTCATTTTCTCTCATCTGGTAGAATTTTGAAATAATGAAGTTCAAATTTTTTGTTTTGGATCCTATTTCTATCCTTGCATCAGAGTATCCAGATGTGGGTGACAACGATGTCGCTCATAAGGATTTGGAGGATCTAAAAAATTGAATGCTTGGCAGTCCTAGGGAACTTGTTGAAGACAAAGTATACACAAGTGGTATGTATTCCACATGAGGCCACCCATTATCCGTCCAGAACACAAAACTAGTGATGGATTTTTCTCAAAACTAAGAACTAGATATACAAATCATAAGGGGAGATGATAATTCAATTTTGGCAATTCTCACTCCCAAAGGAATATCACAATGTATGTAGATCCTGACCTTGAGTAACATGGTAATCATCCCAAAGGAATTTACATCAAGAGAATGGTCAAAGATGGATTCATACCTCCAAGGCCTCGTATTGGGGTCATGGTTGAAATAGGTAACGAAACCCTCCCGTGTGTCAAATTCTTGGTCTAGGCATGAGTTTCATGAAGGGTTTTTTAGATGCCATCATCCTATTGAGCAGGGTGATGGGAGAAGAGACCACCAAGGATTTTTAGGACTGTATGATGTTGTTCATCCTTACCATCATTGAGGGTAGTAAAATAATTGAATGGGGTCAAATTATCAGTGATAATATCCACTTTAAGTTGCTCCAGCTACTAGTCACCATGAAATTTGTAATGACATCATACTTAGTATATGCTCTCACCAATACGATATCGTTTAGGGGTATAAATCCCACATAGAACATATCCCAAAAGGCCCCCGCATATGAGAGATATTCATAATTGAACCCAAAGGAGAGTAATCACCAATTTTCAATGGTGAATGATGCATTCACCATGTATGTCATAATATTTCTTGAAGGAAATCCTTAACCGAGTCTGTCCTCGCAAGCTGCCACATTGATCCAAAGATATGGGTCCTTCTTCACACAATTTTTGAATTTCTCATACATCATGATATCTAGATTTGACTTCACTCCATGAAAACTTCCAAGGTACCTCAATGATAATATCATCATGTTCAATATTTATAGGCAATTGTCTCATATCAATGGAAAACTCAAAAGCATGAAAAAGAAAGGTGTGTGTTTCCCTATCTCTTTGGGAATTTTCTCTTATAAGTCTCTTGTTGATGCATCGAATCTGGAACTTATTTCTCACAGTTGAATCTTTATTCCTACACTTCAAGATCCAATTTATATAATTGAAGGAATGCTGATATGTTCCATATCCTTGACTTACACCATGTTCCACAAATTGAGGACTATTGGGTGAATTGTTTCAATGATCGTGAGATTAGGGGAAGAGATCATATGAGGATGACAGTTGGAAAAATGAAGAGTTTTGGATTTTATTGGTTTGAAGAGGGAATTGATGATGATGGAATTGAGTTGTATGACCCCGAGTATCAAGCTATGAAAGTTTCACCTCTCCTGCAGGTTTCTTGGAGCATCTAGGAATCATGAGATATCTACGAACAGATTGAGGTAGTTATTCAGAGATCTAAAGAGTGGTTTAAGAAAAAGAGATTTGAATTCATTGAGTCAAGATGTCTCTAGGCTCTCAATAAATAGACATCTTCCACTTTGACTTCGAAGGAAGATGAGAAAACTTTAAGTTTCACCCACTCTGAAAGACTCACAAAATTAAAATAAATGGAATCTAAGTTGAATCATTACAAAATGATGCAAAAGAAGGAAAGAGAAACTCAAGATCCTATAGAAGGTATGGAACAAGGTGAAATTAATCTACCTCAACCATAAAACCTTCAAATAACTTAGAGCATTTCTTCTTTTGCAGCTACAGTTATTCAACTAGCCCAAGATGCACCTTGTCAACCAGAGAAATAAACTACCATCATGCCCAACATTGAACCTGAGGAAAATGAAACATTCTCATGGGTGCTGGATATGATCGAAGGAGAGACCCACATGGTCGAAAAAGTGGTGATCCCATTTTTCTAGGCTATATCCACAATGGTGAAAGCAAATAAAGGGAAGAAAGCTCAAATTCCATCTCGCTTTTTTAACTGCACTTTGGGAAACTAGTATGTGGAGATAGCTCAGCCTAAAATCATAAATCCTATCATTGAGATGGCCCCATATGATTATGATATCAACACCATTCCCCTTGGAATGACAATACACAAGGGATATGCTCATCTGTTGAAGGAGTCTTCCACTCACCTTCTTATAAGAAACCAGGAGTATGTGTAGAGAATTGATCAATTGGAAGAGCATAGAAGGACCATATGTTGGCCATTGTGTGATTTTTTTGTCATTGATGTCAACCCCCATTAATTGAAAATGGTGTCATGGTGATGTATGCGTCTCCCTATTGTGTTATTATGTTGTCATGCATGTTGATCAAGTGGTTTGTTGAGTTTAATAGTGCCCTAGTGCATAGTATAGTGGCTTGAGTCACAATATGAGGTATCCCAAGTTGGTTGGAGTGTTTTATGAGGTCAAACATGGTCTATGATGTGTCATGAGTGTTCACGGGTCTTCATTGTGTCAGCATGGTCTGTTTATGGTTAAGTTAGGTCATTCTAGGCTTGTTTCTAGTCACGGTGCATGCAAAATGAAGTGGAGAAGTGAGATTTGAACCTAATCAGTCATGGTGAAGCATGGGAACATTTTTTTGATAGTGTTCCTGAGGTTTATGGTAAGTTTCAATTCTGCATTCAATGATTCAGTGTATCTTTGAGGTCCTTGGGAAGTTATGGGTGAGAAACATGCATGTTTACAAAAGTAAGTTGCCATAGTTGGATATTTTCAGGAATACCTAAGACATGTGGTGACTTTGAGTAGTTAGAGGATGTTGTCATGGTTCTTCATTCCAAGTTTCAAGTTAGTATGTTAACGAATTTTGAAGATATGTAAGTTTTGGTAAAACCGGGTAAGTTTCAGTGTGTTTTTTCAAGAAAAAGTTGACCTTCTGATGCTCACTGTGAATTTGATGCTTTGCATGGGGACCTAATATCTTAGGCATAGCTTCTATGGTCAGTTATGAAGCTTTCAAAAAAATAATGAGGTGGTTTTATCGTCACGTTTTTTTATGAATGATCGTTAAGAAGGTAAAGTGGTTTAAAACCATAGCTAAACCCTAGCTAGGAGGACTTTGTAGAAAAGTACATGTAGCAGCCAAATTTTGATTGATAGCGAAAAAAATTATGATTGGATATTGTAGAGGACTCATTAGGATTTCAATAAATGTATGGTTGAGGTCATGGTGATGAGTGGGCCCCACCTAAAAATAGTAGTTTATGAGAAAGAAGGTTTTATGACAAGATGATTTGAATGAGTAGCATGAAAACTTGATGCTACATGATTATTGGAAGTTTTTATTTATTTCCATGGAGGTTTCATGATATGCTAATGCATTTTTATGATTTTTTGAGGTCCAAATAGGTTGACTGGTCAAAGGGCAGTTTTGAGGTCTCAAATAGCAAGATTCAGTAAAATGGCTACAACTTGAGCTACAGGTGGTGTTTTGAAGCGATTGAAGTTTTTTTAGAAATTAGATTCAAATATATTTCTAGTGATATATGTATTACCTCATGATGAGGTCATTTGACATGCTTTCCAGGTTATTATTTGAGCAAGATGATTTTTGGCAGTTCAAGAAAACATGTGTTTTGATCCAAGTTTGATGATACTTGAAGCATGAGATGGATTGGGTGATGCTTCCTATCACATTTAATATAAATATGGATTAATTTTCTCATAAAATTAATCCATTTATAGGTATTGAATGTATTTAGAAATAATTGTATGAGCTAACCTTTATAAACAACTTTTTTGGTAGGTTGTTTTGGTGAAGGAAAATATTAATGTGGTTTGAAGTGAATGATGTTTCATGACTTATAACTTGCTTATAAGTGTTCTAAAGGTCCTTATAGTTATTTTTAGTGATCACATGACATGTTTTTGTGTAGTGTAAGTTATTTTATGTCATTATGAAGTTTCCTGGGTGCTAAAGGATGTGGGAAACAAATGTTTTGAGATTTGTAAAGGGAACTAGGCCCAGTAAATGAAATAATTTGATTGATTGAGATAAATTGATACCCTGTATTAATTTTTAATGTTATTTTACTGATGTATAATGGGTTTTGGGTCATGAAAAATTATGGTACTAATGTTAGGTCATTTTTAAGAATGTGCCTATGGGGTTTTGAGCTATTTTAGCACATGTAATGAGATTTTTGGCTAGGATGACATAATTGGGTCACTTGTAATTGTTATAATGAATTTATTTGAAATTAATGAAGGATTATTGGTCGAATTTTTCATGAGGGACCGAACTCCTTTGGGTTGGAGAGAACATTTGCATATATAAGTGAAGTTTGAGCTCATTTTGTGAGCTAGTCTTGCATGGGGGAGAAGTAAGACCTAGAGGAGAGAAAATTGCAGGTATGAGGGAATATTTTGAGATCTAATCATATGAATTAAATATTTAAGATTATTTTAAGACATGTGTATAATATTTTAGAGGCAAGACAAGTCCATGAAGACCTAGAGAGAGCAAGTTGAAGATGGTGTGCTTGAGAGAGAGTTTGAAGGAATTTGTAGCTGAAATTTGGGATCACTATCAACTGTGGTATCAACACATTTGAAGTGGTAATACTTCTGCAAATATATTATGATGATTCATATTCATAGGACAATGGTTTAGGGTTGGTGCTCTTTGTGGGGTTTGTGCCTCACTAAAGAAATCTCTTGCGATGCGTAATATTCACTTGATTCCTTTGTTGTGCGTAATATCAACAAAGGTTTAGGGGTTAGTTCTCCTCGTGGGCTTGGTGCCTCACTAAAAAAATCTTGTAGGATGTGTAATATTCTTGCAATTCCTTGTTTTGAGTAATAAAAGAAATGGTTTCAGTGGGTTTTCTTCCCTTGAGGGTTTCCTACTTATATCTGGTGTGTTGCGTTCTCTCTCTTGATTATTCCAAATGTGATTGTTTATTACACACATAATAAGTTTACATGGTTTATAGATAGTGAATGGTTAAGTTGAATGATAAATCTACGAAACGGAAAATGAATTTGTAATTTTTGTTTGACTGATTCACCCCCCTCTCAGTCATCGTGCTTTCAAAAATTGGTATCAGAGATGGTTCTTGAGGAAAACATTTCACCACTTGAAGGAGATCCTACTGAAGCACATGTATGACAAATTATTAGGTTCAATTTGAAAACAATCCTTTGGTTAGATTGAGATCTTGTTTGAAACCCTTAGGGTTTGACATTTGGAAATCCATATCTTAAGTTTGTACTCCCTCTCCATCAAGTATAGTTGATGAGAAGTATCGTGAAGAAGGAAAATCAGGTTATTGTGTTCATCCTGAAGTAAGGTTCTCTAATGGAAAAGTTGAAGTAGATATAGGAGCTGATATGAAAATCATTCGAGAGGTTTGTGGCCCTAAAGTGAAAAATGGAGATTTTGGTGACCTAGAAGTTTAGTTTTAGAGTGTTTCAAAACCTAAATTCGAAAAGGTGGTATGTCATGAAAACCTAACCATGGTATTGAGTCATAAAGAGATCCAAGAGTATCCTAAGGAAAATGTGTCCATTCATGTGAATCAGATCATCTTGTTTGCGGCAAGGTTAAGGTTATATACAGGTCTTGAAACCAAGAAGAAGTTGATGCTCTCAAAAGATGACCTAAATGATAATTTCTTACTCTTTCATGCAAGGTTTGAATGGTTATTCTATAAATATATTCTCTTATCAGGCTAAATAATCATAGGACTATGGACAAATGGAAGGAGGTAAAAATGACATGATTTGGAGCTTCAAGGGCATATTAGTTGTCTTGGAGGTGTATGCATGCATAAAGGTTTTTATGGTTTGCAGCTGTGGAAGATCAAGCTATCAAGATGGATTTAAGAGATCCTCAATGTTAAGGATTGGTATGTATATGCTCATAAAATTCATTACTTGATTCTGTAACTAGTAGTCCATTGTACAAGTAGTTTTTATTGTCCAAGATAGGTCTGTAAGAGTTAGTCGAGTTGATCATTTTCATCAAAGTTTTCTCTTATAGGCATGTGTTTTTATAAGTGGTTTGATATGAAGATGTCATTAGGTTACAAGATTTTTGAAATGTCTCATGAGGTCATATCTATGAACATGTCTAATTTTGAAGTCACATTATTTTAAGTGGACTGTAACAAAGTATATAAGTATTGGATTTAGGTAGATCATTGGTGTACAAAGAAATTGATCTGTGTATGTAGTTCTATTAAGCTTTCATAAAAGTCTATGGTGTCTTCTTTATAGTATAAGAATTGTATGTATCTTAGAAGCTTGGCTTGGTGTCTTCAAGTTTATAATGAGTTTAAGTTGTATTCAAGAGCCAAGAAATAAAATGTATGGCCTTTATTCAGAAGTTTGTGGTGTTGTCAAGGTTAATGTGCTCCTTCAACATGTCAACCATGTGTCTTGGTTAATAGAAAATACCATGATTCTGCTATGAAGTTGGTATGAGTCATATTGTTATCCAAAATTACCCCCCCGGGTTATTTTTTCCTTAACAAGCTTCAGAAATGGGCTTAACCATTTTTACGGATCTGTGATGGTCAAACGATCATCAAATTGCACTTCCCAAACTCCTTAGCCATTTGCATTTAAAAAATCCACATGGTTTGGCTTCATTAATAGGATATATTAAGAAAATTTGATTGACGTTAAAATGCCCGTAAAACTCAATGAACATATTAGTGGGGCTACGTGGCAAGAAATTAGCGGTTTGGCTAAGTTAGACAAGGTCAAAGATAGATGGAGGAAATTCAAAGGAGCTCGGTCAAAGACAAAGGGTTCGGTTGAAGACTTAGGTAGGTTTTGGTTAAACCCGCGGGGCATTGGAAAGCCGCAATACAAAGGAAAGAAAAGAGCTATGTGGCACGATTTCATTATCTCACCTTTCACAACTCTGATAATTGTCAAGGCTCCTCCAATCATATCCAAGCACGAAGCAAAATACTGACAAGAATGACAACGTCAAAGCGTGGAGATTTCCTATTTGCTCGTGCTTCGCGTTTGTCAGAGTCGACTATTCAAATTCTAACACTGTATTAAGGTATGGAGTTTCCTCATTGGCTGATCTTTCACAGATGTCAGAGGCTGGAAATTTAATTGAATGACATGCAAAGTGTATGGATCCTTCCCATTGGCTCGCATTTCACATTTGTCAGTCAAGAGGAAAATTGTGAAGAAACGTAGTCGTTTCTTATTGGATCAAATTTCTAGGGGTCTGACAAGGTCTATAGTGCAAAAGAGTGTGGAGCCTTTTCATTGGTCCATGTGTCACAGAGACTGATAAAGGAAAAATATCATCTAACACCTGAAGGAACATAGCAGAGTTTTGTTGGCTTATATTTTCATAAAGGCAACCCGCAAAAGGTAAAAAGCAAGGACAAATGGTGAGATTAGAGCCTGATATTACAAACCAGTGGGAGAATGACCCTTGGCAAAAACACATGACAGAGGCTGATCCCCGAACCAATCAAAGGATGCCACGTGTCAAATTCTTCCCCTCAACTAGTAAATCTTCAAATGGCCATATCTTTTGATCCCGAGCTCCAAATCAGACAAAATTTATACCTTTGGAAATATCTCATTGAGATATTCAATTTTACATCATCAAAATCTAATTTTGGTGACTTTTGGTGGGTAAAAATGAAAAATACAGATTTCAAGGGTAGGAGAAGACTATTTTTTCATTCAAATGATCAAATTAGGTAGCCCAACCACCAGACTTGATGAAACATGGCTCTATTTGCTTCTACAGGAAAAAATTGACATAGTAATGGCTCTATGAAGTGATCATTGTATTTGTAGAGGTATTTTAGATAGATTATGGGTGGTTAAAGACTAAAAATCCATCCCCTTTCTTCTCTCTCCTCCTCTTCTTCTTTCTTCTCTTTCATTCGAGCTATATATTGTAAAAAATATCATTTTTGAAAAAGGGGGACATTCAAAAACTTGTTGTCACCCTCAAAATCCCCCCCTCACTTTCTAAGCCAAATTCAAAAATTTTGAGCTCATGTCTTCCAGAAGTGTTGAAGAAAAGTTGAAAGTCTGAAAAGATAGAGAAATTCATGCTTTGAAGTTGTTTAAACTCTCAAGTCTGAACGTTTTCGTAAATTTTCCATTTTCCTGTCTAGACGCGTGAAAATTTTATTGTTGTCCTCATCTGAATGAAATTGTCAATATTTCTATGGCCAGGGATCTTCGAACCTTGTATTGTTTTAAATTCCTTGGTTCGCGAAAGAAATTTGAAAAGTGGGCGCCAAATGGTGGAGTTTTCTTCTTCTCTACATTATTCCACAGTTGTGAATGATGGGCGTTTGCTCTCTTGTCAAATTTTGGCCCCTTTATTCACAGGTACGTGGACATATCTAACTGGAGGCGGGCCAGTGGGAAAATTTCCATTTTTGAGCCTTTTTAGAAAAGGGCTAAAAGTCATAAAGGGACCTGCAACTCTGATCATGTTATGAGGAAAAATTCAAATGCTGAGCCCAGATTGAAAGTCGAAGCAGGGAAGCGGGTCAACAGAGAACTTTGAGGTTTTGAGCCTTTTTCATTAAAGGGGCTTAAAGTCAAAAAGTGACCCGCAGCCCTGCCCACGCCTGGTAAAAAGTCAAATGTTGAGCCCGCATTGAAAGTCAAAGTGGGGAAGCAGGTCGATGGAGAAATTTGAGGTTTTGAGCCTTTTTCATTAATGAGGCTTAAAGTTAAAAAGTCACCCACAACCCTGCCCACGCCTAGTAAAAAGTCAAATATTAAGCCCGTATCAAAAGGTCAAAGCGAGGAAGCGGGTTGGCAGGGAGATTTGAGGTTTTGAGCCCTTCTGGTAAAAGGGCTAAAAGTCATAAAGTGACCCGCAACCTCGATCATGCTAAAAGGAAACATTCAAATATTAAGCCTGAATCGAAGGTCAAAGCAGGGAGGTGGGCCAATGGAGTAGTTTTTGTTTTTGAGCCCACATTAAAAAAAGGTAAAATTATACAAGTGACCCGCGACTCTGTCTCCACTCAAGTAAGGACACATGTCAAGACCATATCAAAAGTTGGTGAGCGGACCCAAAATGCAAAAAATGCCAAATCTCTATAAAGTCACAAAATGTAAAAGGCATCCTCCACACCTGCTTCGGTAAATTTCTCCCATGTGGATAACTCTGGTTTAAAGTTTCAAAGGCAAGATGAAAAGTTCAAATTCAAAGTTACAAAACGAGTGTAACAGTTGCATCATGAAAAGTCTAGTTTTTCTCACCATTGGCGTTTCTTTATGAATCAAGAATTTGAATGGACACAAATTGTAAACCATTTCTTGATAACAAAGAAGAAGTTGTAATTGTTTTTTGCAAGATATTTAATGGCTTCTTCATGCGATTATAAGGGGTTGGCGATTGATCTTGTAGACTCGAGAGTGCATTGTACCTGGAGAAAGCAAATGAAATAGCCATTTTTATTCTAATTTCCTCCATTCTCCAATTTCTTTCGTTCCCACATTATGTACAACTTCTGTTTAAGCATCAATACAAGAAGAAGGATTTTGTAGCCTCTTTTATGAGGATATTTTAGAAACTTTGAGTTCGCAATCTTATCTCATCTTGTTACCATTTACAGGGTTGTTTTCTTATCATAAATTCATGTGTTAAAGTTTCTAACTAATGTGTGAAAGAATATGATTTCCTACCTGCAACATTCATTTCCCTATCTCATTTCTCACTCCCTTTCCCACTTTCAGAAAAAGTCTTCCCTAGTAAGAGATTTCTATCTTTTTCGTAGGGTTAGTGGAGTTCCCCTGTTGGATCCCCGACTGAAAGGCCACCAAAAAAATCCATGTTTTATCGTGCATGCATATACAATAGCTGTACCAGTTAAGTAGAGGGACTTATTTTCCTAGAGTGTTGACAAAGAATTCAAAAATTTGTCCACCTAAAAAATTCCCTCGCCAATAGTTTTTGGCACCCACCGTGGGGTAGATTTTAGCAACATCTGCACCTGAATGTGACAACAAGGTCACAAAATTCGAAATCCAAAAAAGAGAAAAACTTCTTGAATTTGAATGGATATATGAGCCACATGGATTCAAATCATGGCTATTCCAGGAAACCCTCCTATTGAAAGACCCAAATTTCTCTTCCATATCTAAGAAGATGTTGCTTCAGATTTGAGGGAAGATATCTGACATAATAGACAAAGTGCCAATCACTATTTCATTACCACGAGAATTCTAGACCTTGAAGAAGAACACACTATAGAATTGGAGAGGTAAAGAAAAATTCCAACACCATAAAGAAGAGCATAGATTTTCAAGTTGGTGGATAGAAGATTCACCCGACAACAGAGACATGGAGGAAAAATTGCTCCCATTTTTGAGGAACTTCAAAGGATACAAGATCCACTCAGAATCCAGAGGCTTCCTTTTCAAACAACCAGTCATGTTGGAAACCTGAGTGTTACCAATCCTTTGGACGGTGAATTTTCATACATCAATGATAACCTTGTACACTTCACTGACGGGAAGACTGAATAAGAAGCTAGAGAAAGAGAAGCAAGAGCCGACGAAGAAATAAGAGCTCAACTCAATGAAATCGACAGACTTCAAGCCAAGGAAGATGAAAGAGCAGCAACAGAAGCTGCAACCTTAGTAAGGTTGGAAGCTAGAAATAGAAATAGAATGGGGGATCATGATCGTGAACATGAACATGATCATGAGACCCGTAGGCCTAATCTACCATGGGGAAGAAACAGCGGTCCACTGGCTCTTGCTTAACCACTCCATGAGCTACCGAGAAGCTCGAGAAAAAACTTCCCAAAATTCAGAGGGGATGGTTCTCAACTCCCTGAAGAGCATGTAACAACATTTATCACTGATTTTGGTTTGTTGGGTGTTGAGGATGAAGATTTGTCAGTCTGAATCTTTGTGGAGTCACTTCAAGAGAAAGATGCGGAATGGTTCTACATGCTACCACCAAGGTTTGTCACTTGTTGGGAGGATATAAGAAGTGCATTTGAACACAGGCTCAAGAGCACAGAATATTTTCAAGATCTTTTGGTCTAATTGGTACAAATGAAGAAAGAAACCTCCAAGTCAATGAGGGACTTCGTAGCAAGATATAATAGAGTGATAAGAAGAATCTTTGAAGATGTGGTGCCTCTTGAAAATAATTTGAAGAGATTCTTCATCAGCGCCTTGCCATCATAAGTAGGTTTCTTCCTTAGAAGAACCCAACCAATAACATTAAGGGAAGCTCAAGACCATGCAATAGAAACTGATGATGATCTAATATTTTCTGGTAAAGTGAAAGGCCCAAATGGAAAAAAAAGGTAAGAATTAAAACTTTGTCACCACAAATCCGATGTTCCAAAAATGGTAAATGACTTGGTTTCCTTGAAGAAGCAGCTATCTTAGATCACCATGTGGAATGCTTCAAGGAAACCAAACCCTCCAGATAGGCCAAGGATTGATCCACCTCCTCGTCGGATTGCTCTTGAAGCACCACCAGTTAATGCCATCTATGACACCAAAGAGCCAGAGAATGAAGTAGAAGTTGATCAATGTAGGAAGATTTCCTGGGATGGTTGATTTTTTAATTTTTTGTATAAGGGATGATCGATGCGGGAAGAACATTTTTGATACAAGGAACGATCAATGTGGGAAGTTATTATTATGTATTTTTATTAAGTAACTATCCTTTGAGGGAGTGGTCTATGATTTTATTGATTTTTGATTTGATAGTAGCCATCCTTTAGGGGAGTGGTCTAAAAATTGAATTGACATGTTTGGTTTTTTATAGCTGTCCTTTGATGGATCGGTTTATATTTTGATTGTTTCTATCTTGTTGTCATGTGTTTTTGTAAGGTCAAAATTTAAATAAAAAACATGAGAACATTACCCTAGTGTCAAAATTTTTGTCTGAAGCCCCTCTTAAAGCACCCAATTTATTCTCATTTTTCCTTCTATTTATAACCATCACATCCTTAAAAAACTTCATAATGTGATGAATAACCTTTCCAAGTTTTTTAAATGTGGTCATGAGGTCATTCACTCTGTTCAGTTGAATGTTGTCAAAAGATGAAATCTCTAGTAAGCCTAGAAAGGCTATTTTTAACCTTTTTGAGGCAGGTGTGCATCCTCCAGGATTTATCAAGAATCCCAAAACCATATGGAGATGTTATTGAGGAGTTTTAATACTAATGGAACATGTTTAGGAATATTTAGGAAGGTTTTTGAGGTTTAGGAACAAGAATAATGAAAGCAAATTTTGAAGGATTAATAAGCTTGCAGTTGAAAATGGTACCTAAAATTCAACAAAGGATTCTAGGAGATCTGAAATGAATCAAGGGAAAAACATTATATCATATTAAATATTTAATAATTATGTTCATGGCGGAATCATAAATTTATTCTCAATAAATGATAACATTTCAAGGTAGATCAGTTTGTGTAGACTCACCTTGTGGTCTTGAATGAAAAGTCATATTTTATTGGAGAAGGAGGTATAATAAGGTCTTACAAACTGAGATGCCAAGGTGATGGAGAGGTTGTAGTAAATTAGGTCCTCCAATAATATCAGGTGAAGAATCCAAGACTCTGACATTATAGAAAAAAAGTGTGGGACTGCATTGAATCTTTTGATGCATTTTCCATTGAAGCTATTCCAAGGGAACATAATGAAAAGGCTGATTCTCTTGCAATGTTAGCTTCCCTAGTGACACCTCATCCTTCTTTTGGTAAATACAAAGTGACCATTGAAATGGTATTCAGGCCCAGTGTACCAAATAATGCTAATCATTGGCACGTCTTTAATGAGGATAACTAAATTCTAGCCTTTTTAGAGAAAAGGGATAATTTTAATAATCTCTTCTTCAAAGGAGGTGAAAATCCACGCCGAGAAGTAGTCCCTAAAGAAGGGAAAGAAGGAATTGAAGGGATTGATGATGAGGGAGTAATCAAATTAAAAGGGAACAAAATTCCCAAAGGCCTAGTCTGTTTAGAAGACCTCTTTGACAAACATGATAGATTCATTCAAGAGAAAGAAAAACAATCTTCTCGGTGCCTAGTTGATTTTGATAAAGAAAAAATTGGTACCCTAAAGGAGCCAAGGATGGTCAATATTGGAAAATGTTGCTCTCCTGAAGAAAAAAGAAGGTTTGTTGCATTACTCAAGAAATACTTAGATGTCTTGGCTTACTCTTATGATGAACTCAAATCCTTCCAGCCAAAGGAAATGCATCACTCGATTCCTTTGAAGCAGGGTGTTAAGCCCTTCAGGTAGAAACAAAGGCCGTACAACCCAAGTATTACTGATACCATCAAGGAGGAGGTAATGAATATGCTTAATGCAATGATCATCTTTCCCATCCACCATTCAATGTGGGTGGCTAACATTGTGCCAGTGTAAAAGAAGAATGGTGAAATAAGGATATGTGTAGATTTTCACAACTTGAACCAAGCATCACTAAAGGACAATTATCCTCTTCCTATCATGGAACTGTTATCCAAAATGAGATCCTTGAAAATTTTGTGGCTAAATCCCTTCATTCTTCCCTCTCTTATGCCTCAGTCATAATTTAAGAGCAAAGGCCTGCAACGAATCATATCACGCCACGTGTCCTCGGGTCATCCAGCCGGCGGAGATTTTTTGGAAAATTTTCCAAAGGCAAAAACAATGGAAAATGAAGCAGAAAGAGCCCGTGACCAATAGAATCATGCCACATGGCACCAGGAGTGGCGGGGCACGAAGATTTTTGGGAAAATTTTCCCGATTGCAAAAAGTGGGAAAATTTCAAATTTTTGGCCCACAACCCGTTTTGGCCCTGTTTTTCCCTAAATTTTCAAACGACCATAACTTTCGATCCAAATATCAATTTTTCATGTTCTTTATATCAACAGAAAGTTGGAAAAATTCTCTAAACGATTTCGGGTTCAATTTTGTATTTTGATGGAGTTTGGAGAGATAAAATTGAAAAAACGCCTCTGACACATGGTAATGAACAAAAATGACATTTCAACCACCATTTTTAATGCAGCATGGCTCGCATTCTCTCCTAGCATGGTGAAAAATGTTAGGGAATGGACCTGTAAGGATGCCCATACTTGTTTCATTATGCATTTTGGTTGGTGGTTAAAGATCCTCTCATATTTTCCCACGTTTCTCTCTCTTGGGCTCGGTTTTTGCATTGTAAAAGCCAGATTTGGCTCATTTTTACAAAGTTTTTGAACATTTTTCATGTATTGCAGGCTCCCTTTTTCACCTTGAAAAGTGATTTTGTGGAATATCAGACCTCTTCCAAGATTGCAACCTATTTTTTTACCTCTCAAATGTTGTAATGCATGTGTTTTTGGTGTTGGAAATGATAATGCAAGCTCTGTGAATGAGTTCCAATCCTCTGTTTGTGTTGTTTGCTTCATTTTTGACCTTTCATTACATTTTATCAATTTGTGCATGATGTTTGTTACATTTCTATGACCTGTGTCGATATTCAGAAGTAAAGAATGTTCACCATTGCTTTGGTGCATCACCTTTTTAGCATTAATTTCAGTTTTTTTTACATTCTCTACATATGTCCCCTTGGAATTTAGAGTAAGATCTTGGATTGAAAACCTTTGCAACTTGCAAGGAATACACCTGATCAGCGGATTTGAGGAACCAACCTCTAACCTAGAGATTCTTTTCCATTTTTACAAATCCCACACTTGGGGAAAAGATTCAATGTTGTGTAATCACACTGGATGTCTAAAATGTCAAACTGGAAATCAGATCAACATCCAAGGGTGCTGCTAATTTGCACCAACAATTTTTGCACACCTGGTGGGACCTTAGAGGTCTTCATCTTCATTGCAACAAATTGATGTGCATCTGTTGTAAGTTTCTTTCTTAAAATAACCCCAAATTGCACATCTTACGACTTCAAGGAAGAAGAATCAACTGGTTTTAGCAGTGTAGACCTGAAAACTCATGAGAAGAATCACCACAAGGTCAAGAGTTGGAGAAGAAGAGGTCCTGTTTGAGTATCTGCAATTATCTCAAAGAATAAGGCAAAGAGGGAGGAGAATTCAAAGGTCTCCATCTCCACCAAACAAAACTCTATCAACTCCTCCACCTGGTAGGCTTTTCATTCAATCAACAAGGGTTCTAAGGCCAATTAGAATGGCACAAAAAAACCCCTATGTCAATTTCACTGGCAGCAGCCCACTTGCTCTCAATGCACAAAATTCAATCCCAGTTATAGCATTGAAGAACAGTCCATACTTTACTGGAGAGAATCATACCACTCCTGGTGATCATGTCAAGGATATTGCTAATATTTGTGCAATCCATGAGATTAATGAGATGCAAGTTGTTGTCAAACTACTGACATCTTCATTTAAAGGGAAAGCTTTGTAATGGTTCAGGAGTCTTCCCTCAGGTTCTATCCAAAATTGAAACCATCTATGTATAGCCCTCCATGAGCAGTTTGGAGAAAAGGGAGATAACTTGTCCCTTTTGGAACAATTGACAACCATCAAGAGAGCTCTCAATGAGCAGTTGACTGACTTCAACTTCAGATTTCAAATGACTCGGGAGAGAATTCTAGTGGTAGTAAGGCCAACAGTAGAAGGTGCTTTTCTATATTACCTTAAAGCTCTAAATTTTGATATTTCTTATGTTAATTCAATCCATGGGGGGCACAACTATCCCTGTTGCTTATAGCATTTCCATTAGAGCTGAAAATTGTTTGATTCAGGCTGGAAAACTAGCTCCTAAGCCTCTAATGCCATTGTATCCAAGTTTAGAGAGCCCAAACACTAGTCAAGTACCTATTTTAGCTCCTATTCCCACTCCTAGAAATCAAAATTCAAATGAAGCTTCTACTTCATCTTCTAGTGCCTCAAATGAACTTCAAGAAGTCATGAAGCAATTACAAAATTTAGGCAATGAGTTGGTTACGCTCAAGAGGCGGCAAGCTCAACGTTTTAGACCTTGTTTCCAACCTCAAGTTTAGCCTAACAGGAAGCCATACCAGCCTCAAAGATCACCCAATCCAGTTGCAAATCAAAATCAAGCAAGACCTCCTGCTAATAGACCATTTCAGCCCTATAATCCCAATGCTACATCTACCTCTAAAGCAATAGTGCCAGTGTAAAACAACATAGCTCAAGAGTATGATTGGTGTTTCCCATACAATGAACCTCACAACCAATCTATGTGCTTCAACAGTGCCTTAAATCAAGCATTAATGGTGACAACTACTGGTGTGAAGGGTGAAGGGAGTCAAGGAAATAACCAACAACAAGAAACATTCCAGCAACAATCAACTCCAAATGATGCCACACTTGTAAACTGATAGGTAAAAGATTTTTGTGGCATGAATTAAATAATCTCCCAAAGTGTTGCAACCAACACAAGGTCAAAAAGGAGAAATTTGGGTGAAGAACAGCCATTGGCTCTAAGTAGTCCACAACCTTCTGCCACTCCACAAATTATTGGCAAACAAAATGCAGTTCCAAACATGCAAGGACTACCTAAAACAGCTCCTAGGCCAACTCAAATGCTAGTTGCTGCTACCCATGTACAAGGAATGAATGTGCAGGACAAGGGACATCAGAGAGATGCTTCATCTCCATTCAACATCATTGATCAGTTGAAGAAGACAAATGTAAACATATCCATGTGGGAATCATTATCCATCCCAGGCAAAAGAGATTTGTTACAAGCTTCCATTAAGGACTGGTTAACTTCAAATCAGTAGGTCCAAATGCAAGAGAAGGTACTCACAAATGTTGTCCAGCCTGAGGGGAATTAGGGAGGATAGCAAGGTAAAATTTTGAAGCCCCCTCCATTCTATGTTTCGTTGATCATTGGAAACCAATTAGTACACAATTGCATGATTGATTCCGGGGCAAGTAGTTCAGTAATGCCCAAGCAAATAGCTGATCAGTTGGGGCTTCAATATGAAGTCATATCCAAAGGGGTAGTGCAATTGGATGGGACAACAGTAACAACAGTAGGAGTGATTAAAAAATTGAGTCTTACTTTGCATGCATGCCCCAACGTTGTTGTTTTGCAAGATGTCTCGGTAATAGACCTTCCACCACTCTTTACCCTGTGTTTGTCAAGGGATTTCACAGCCAATATTGGAGGTCAATTATCTGCTGATTGGTCACACATGTTGTTCAGAACAAGATATGGAACCAAGGCCAAAATCATATCTGAACCTATTGCAAACTTTCACATTGAGCCTCACACTCCAAGCCAAATCAATACCAATTGTTCAACGTTTGATCAAGAGGATTATCCAAGCACTGATGAACCTGACACCAAGGTTGGAAGCATCCTAGATCTGACTCTTGATGAATGGGAAAGCAAGGTGCATGCTTTTGATCCTTATCAAGAAATAGAAGAATCTGAGCTAGGTGTCTATTGCATGCATGAAAAAAATCAGCCTATCCCTCGCATCACCAAGCCAGACCACAAGGATGACAATGAGGTATGGCAATTTTTTTTTTATGGATCAAGGAGTAGACAAGGTGTGGGAGGGGGAGCTATGCTTGGTTCACCTCAAGGAGTTAAGTATTATTCAGCTTTTAGATTTCAGTTTGCATATTCTAATAACACTACTGAATATGAAGCTTTGATACAAGGATTACATTGGTCAATCAAGAGAGGAATAAATAACTTGCAAGTCTTTGGTGACAATGAGTTGATTGTCAACCAAGTTAAGGGGCAGCATGCTGTCAAGAATGATCTGCTCAAGTGCTACAAAAACAGGGTGTGGGACCTCATTAAAGATTTTGAGGGCTTTGGCATCAAATCCATTCCTAGAAAAGAGAACCAAGCTGCTGATAGGCTTGCAGCAGTTGGAGCAGCCTTTGATGTTGTTAAAAGCATCAAAATAGACAAGGCACAACCAAACATCCATGTGATTGTAAGGCCTTCGGTGCTAGACAACAATGTGAGTTGGCAAGTGTTTGAAAGTGATCAACAAATCATCCATTTCTTGCAAGAATAAGCTGAGTTCTCAGCTAAAAACTAGGAAAAGTTGGAGCAATAGTATGGTGATCAAGTGGTAGAGCTGAGAACCAACAAACTTCCAAAGGGACTTGTCACTTTGGAGTCCATTTCCAATCCTAATGATCCATTTAGGAAGGAGAAAGAAAACATATAAGTCAAGGGAGAAGATTCCGTGTCCATCTTGGTGGAAGAAGACAAATCATTCCAAATTGGTAAAGTGACAACTGAGCAAGAAAGGTATGAGTTCATAAAAATTTGTCAAGAATTCCCTGATGTGTTTGCTTGGAGCTATGAAGATTTGAAAGGTTTCAATCCCGAGTTAGTTCAACAATCCATTGAATTTGATCCAAGTACTAAACCCGTCAGGCAAAAACAAAGGCCAGTCAATCCACACATGGAGCCTCTCATGAGAAAAGAATTGAATAAGTTGATAGAGTCAAGTATCATATTCCCTATCAAGCATTCTAGCTGGGTAGCCAACTTGGTTCCAGTTAGGAAGAAGAGTGGAGAAATCAGATTGTGTGTTGACTTCAGAGATTTGAATAGAGCATCTCTCAAGGATCATTATCCACTTCCTTCTATGGATCAGATTTTGCAAGTTGTTGCCAGCTCTGAGAAGTTTTCATTACTTGATGGCTATTCAAGGTACAATCAGATTATGGTGAAAGAGGAGGATCAGTTCAAGACAACCTTTACAACCAAATGGGGAACTTATGCATACAGGAAAATGCCATTTGGGCTGTCCAACGCTAGAGCTACTTTCCAAAGGGCAATGGATGTGGCGTTCAAGGATTTGATTAATAACATGGTGCTGATATATCTTGATGATATCACTGTTTTTTCAAAAAATGTAGCAGACCATCTCTTTGATTTGAGACAAGTTTTCCAAAGGTGTAGAAGATTTGGAGTTTCCTTGAATCCTAAAAAGTGTATTTTCTTAGCCCATGAAGGAAAGCTCCTTGGCCACATTATCTCCAAAGAAGGATTAGCAATTGATCCAGAAAGAGTTGAAGCCATAAGAGCACTACCTTTTCCAAGCCACAAGAAGGCCCTTCAAAGTTTCTTGGGGAGAATAAATTTTGTTCGGAGGTTTGTCCCAAATTTTGCAGCCCTAGTCAAGCCTATCACCAAGATGTTAAAGAAAAGCATAGCTTTGAAATGGACAACATAAGGCAAAGAAAGTTTTGGAGCAATCAAAGAATCCATCTCACAAGCCCCAACTCTCATTAACCCAAATTTCTCCAAGGATTTCATCCTCTATGCATTTGAAGGTGATGAAAATATTTCTGTAATTTTGGTACAGCAAAACAAAGACAATGATGAGCAGCCAATTGCTTTCTTCAGCCAAATCCTGGAGGAATATGAGGTGAAGTATTCTTTCATTGAGAAGCATGTTCTTGCAGTAATCAGGAGTTTGAAGAAATTCAAGCATCTAATTTCAAAAAACAAGGTTCAATTGTTGGTTTCTCATGTGGGAGTTAAGGACTTCCTCCTCAACAAAGACTTGAATGAAAAGAGAGCAGGTTGGATTACTCGTGTCATGGAGTATGAAATTGAGATCAAGGTCACCAAGTTGGTTAGAGGAAAAGGATTGTGTGAGCAGTTGGTCTTGAATAAACATAAGGAAGCATGCAATGAGAAGGAGGTTGTTTTGGCGTTGCAAGACAACCATGAGCAAGGAAGCACTCAAGAAGAAAATTATGGTGTCCTCACTCCTTGTTGGACCCAAGACATAATGCACTTCCTAAACAAAGGTCTATGCCCTCCAGAGATGAACAAGACCAAAAGAAGACACTTTAGATTGCAGGCTGTCCCATATGCCCTTGTTGATGGTGTTTTGTTCAAAAGGGATGTGAATGGGGTGCTGCTGAGATGCATTGGTACAAATCAGATTCACAAGGTGTTGGGAGAGTTCCATGGTGGATCAGATGGTGGTCATTTTGCACCGAGAGTGAAAGCTCTGAAGATCATGAGGGCTAACTATTATTGGCCCAAGATTTTCGGTGATTGTTATGCATGGATCAAGAGGTGCAAGAATTGTGCATTCTTCATGGGTAAGGAGAGGCTAGCTGCCCTTCCATTACATCTAATTTAAGTTGACCATCCATTCATGCAGTGGGGTTTGGACTTCATTGGAGTCATCAATCCAAATTCAAGCCAAGGACACAAATGGATTCTAATAGCAACAGATTACTTCACCAAGTGGACTGAAGCAGTAGCACTCAAGGAAGAAAATGAATCTAGCATCCTGGACTTCTATGAGGGAATAGCAACCAGATTTGGCATACCTGCTACAATAATATTAGATAATGCATTAGCATTCATTGAGTTTAAGGTAACTGAATGGGCTGTCAAGAATGAGATCTACCTAAGCACTTCATCAAATTATTACCCTCAGGGTAATGGC
The DNA here is from genome assembly GCA_019776745.2 of Taxus chinensis. Classification (NCBI taxonomy): domain Eukaryota; kingdom Viridiplantae; phylum Streptophyta; class Pinopsida; order Cupressales; family Taxaceae; genus Taxus; species Taxus chinensis. The sequence goes on along the minus strand of CM034146.1, from coordinate 18,050,510 downwards.
CAAGCTGAATCTACAAACAAGAACGTGTTAAGGATCATTAGGAGAACTCTTGATGAAAATCAGAGGTCTTGGCATACCAAATTGAAATCAGCCTTATGGGCTGATAGGGTAACTCCCAAGAGATCTACAGGTAATTCTCCATTCAAGCTTGTTTATGGAAGAGAGACAATTTTTCCCATGTCACTTGAGTTGCCAACGTTGGAACTCATGAAACAGTTAGAATTGTTGGAGTTTGAGCCCATGGAGGTTAGATATGTAGAATTGATGGAGCTCCAAGAAATCAGAAATCAAACATCCCAAGCAATGGATAGGGATCAAGCTTTGATAAAGAAGACCTTTGATAAAAAGGCCAAGGATAGATATTTCCAAGTTGGATATTTGGTGTTAAAATGGGATGCAGACAAAGCAAAACCAGGGAGGAATTCAAAATTTGATGCCATTTGGAGTGGCCCATAAATGGTCACAAAGTGTAAGGACAGTAATGTCTTCCAATTGTCTACATTGGATGGTGAGGAATTGCAGATTCTAGTTAATGGAATCCATCTGAAGCATTGCTACTGAAGGAAATTCTCCACCTTGTACATATTAGCTTAGGTTTTCAATCCTCCAAGTGCTTATGCACATTGTTTTGTTGTAGTTTAGCTTTGCTTTCCCTAAGTGCTTTGGCACAAGCTTGCTGTTCCAGGAAATGTGTTTTGCATGCCTTGCTCCAATCAGATGGTGTTCTACATTCCATCTTCCTCCTTGCAGTGTTCTAATCAGTTGGGGTACCAAGAAAAGAATTTAATGACTCCATGCCCAATGGATTGTTTCATGCAACTGGTAACTTCATCCAGTAAGAAGATGACCCCTCCGAGTCACCAAAATTGTTATCCAAAATTAGCTCCTTGCACATTTTTTGGCTAACTCCCTTCATTCTTCCCTCTCTTGTGCCTCAGTCATAAGTTTTTGATTTTTTAGGCACTCAAGACCTTCTCGAAATGGCACCATTGGATAGAGATTTTTCTCAGCTTTCCAGAAAGGTAAAGTTTTCCTCCTAACTCCATGTATTTTTGAAGTTATGGCTCGGTGGAGATTTTGTGGGAAATTTTCCCTTGAAAAGCCCGAGCCAATAAGATGAGGCCACGTGTCCTCGGGAGTGGCGGAGAGCGGAGGTAAACTTGGAATTTTTACCAAGTGTTTGGAAAAGTTTCAAAAAGAATTTTGCACCCCAAAGGCCCGTCGATGAATTGGATGCTGCCATGTGTCCATTCAGGGAGGAGTTAGGAAAATTTCCTAAGGGTTGACACAAGAAAAATTTTCGATGCCAGGCCCGCACCCAATCACATTGTGCCACGTGTCTCAAGAGGAAAAGAGTGGCAGAGGGCAAAGTAAAAATAGAAAATTTGACTAAGTGTTAGTGCCATGGAAAAATCTAGAAGAAAGGCCCACGCCCAATCACATTATGCCACGTGTCCTTAGGCCAAGAGAGTGGCGGAGGGTGGAGGAAAGATTGGAAATTTGGCAAAAGTGATTGGCGAGGGTGCGAAGTTAATTTTTTGCCCCAAGACCTGCAGCCAATGAGGACAGGCCAGGTGTCCCTGGGGTGTTAGAGCTTCAGAACGTGGGAGAAATTGGGAGATTTTTTTTCCCAGGCAAAATCAAAGGAAAATTTTAAAGGAAAAGCTCGCCCCCCAAACGCGAGCCAATGGGATTGTGCCACGTGTCCAGTGGCGGCAAAAAATGCAAGACAAGCCCGCAGGGAAAAATGAGCATAAAGGCCCACGTCCAATGGGAGCTTGCCACGTGTTCTGTCAGGAAAAAATGGTTGACAGTGATGAAAAATTTAAGAGCAGAGGCTTGCAGCAAATCATATCACGCCACGTGTCCTCGGGTCATCCAGATGGTGGAGAATTATTGGAAAATTTTCCAAAGGAAAAAACAATGGAAAATGAAGCAGAAAGATCCTGCAACCAATAGAATCATGCCACGTGGCACTAAGAGTGGTGGGGCGTGGAGATTTTTTGTGAAAATTTTCCCGATTGCAAAAAGCGGGAAACTTTCAAATTTTTGGCCCGCAACCCGTTTTGGCCCTGTTTTGCCCTAAATTTTCAAACGACCATAACTTTCGATCCAGAACTCAGTTTTTCACATTCTTTATATCAATTGAAAAATGGTGAAATTATCTACAAGATTCCAGGTTCAATTTTGTATTTTGATGGATTTTGGAGAGATAAAATTGAAAAAACGCCTCTGGCACGTGGTAATGAACAAAAATGACATTTCAACCACCATTTTTAATGCAACATGGCTCGCATTCTCTCCGAGCATGGTGAAAAATGTTAGGGAATGGGCTTGTAAGGCTAACCATGCTATTTATTATGAATTTGGTTGGTGGTTGAAGTTTTCTCATGTTTTCCCACGTTTCTCTCTCCTAGGCTCAATTTTTGCTCTGTAAAAAGCCAGTTTTGGCTAATTTTTTGAAGGTTGGACATTTTTCATGTATTGCAGGCTCCCCTTTTCACCTTGAAGAGGTGATCTTGTGGAATATCAGACCTCTTCCAAGACTGTAACCTATTTTCTACCTCTCAGATGTTGTAATGCATGTGTTTTTGATATTGGAAATGACAATGCAAGCTCTGTGAATGAGTTCCAATCCTCTGTTTGTGTTGTTTGCTTCATTTCTGACCTTTTATTACATTTTATCAGTTTGTGCATGATGTTTTTTTACATTTCTATGATCTGTGTCAATCTGCAGAAGTAAAAAATGTTCACTACTCCTTTGGTGCATCACCTTATTAGTATTAGTTTCAGTTTTTTGTATCCTCTATCTCTGTCCCCTTGGAATTTAGAGTAGGATTTTGAGCTTAAACCTCTGCAACTTGCAAGTAATACACCTGATCATAGGAGTTGAGGAACCAACCTCTAAGCTAGAGATTATTTTTCTATTTTTACAAGTCCCACACTTGGGGAAAAGATTCAATGTTGTGCAATCACACTGGATGTCCAAAATGTCAAACTAGAAATCTGATCAACATCTAGGGGTGCTGCTCATTTGTACCAACAGGAACATATATTGAAAGCAGTCACTAGATCTGAAATTATTTCATTACTTTATGGATTCTGAGGATATAATCAAATCAAAGTGGTAGAGGAGGACCGCACCAAGAAAACCTTTACAACACCTTGGGGCACTTTTTCCTATAGTAGAATGCCTTTTGGCCTAATCAATACATGAGCTACATTCCAAAGGGTGACAAATTTGGCCTTCAAAGATATGAAGCATTGTATTGTCATATATCTTGATGATCTCACAATATTTTCAAAGAAGAGGGGAGATCATATCTATCACTTAGAATAGGTACTTGCAAGGTGTAGGAAACATGGCATATCACTAAATCCAAAAAAGTGCATTTTGGAGTCACAAAAGGAAAGTTATTGGGGCACATTGTGAAGAAACATGGAGCACACATTGATCGTGAGAGGATTAGATCCATTCAAGCATCAACCCTACCCACAAGCAAGAAAGGAGTTTATTATTTCTTTAGAAAGGTGAACTTTCTTTGTCGTTTTGTGCCTGAGTTTGTTGAGTTGACGAAGCACATCACTTCCATGATGAAATCACAAGAAAACTTCAAATGGAACAATGAAGGGAAGGCAACATTAAAAGAAATAAATAAATCCATTGCCAAGGCTCCGACTCTTGTATCTCCATATTTTAACAAAGGATTCGTCATGTATTGTTATGCATCAGAGCATACACTCTCTGCCATTCTCATTCAGAAAAATGATGAAGGCATGAAAGCACCTATTGCTTTCATGATTTGTCCTTTAAAAAAGCATGAGCTAGAATACAACCAATTGGAGAAGCATGTTTATGCAGTGGTCAAAGTTGTAAAAAAATTTAGGTTTTATATCCTTAATTCCCATATGGTGGTGATGGTCCCTCGTAGTGCAATCAAGTCCATCTTGACATAGTAGGATCCTGGTGCTAAAAGAGGAAAATGGATTATAAAGACTCAATAATATGACTTGGAGATTCGACCATCCAATCTAGTAAGGGGAAATGGCTTATGCAAGTTGATTGCTAAAGATGAAACACTTAAAGTTTAACATGGTGAAGAAACTTGTGCTTGCTTAACTTGTTCTGAAGACAACCCACAGGTTCTCTTTTTCACCACTACTGATGACTAGTATGATGATATTGCCTATTACCTAACTTATGGAGAATGCCCTCCCCATATTAATTACAAGCAAAGGAGAACACTCAAGCAGAAGGAAACTAAATTTTTAATCTAGAATCACGTGCTTTAGAAAAGAGGCTTGGATGGTTGTTGCTTAAAGCATACCATGACCAAGCATGTGGTGGACACTTTTCAGCAATGGTCACTGCACATAAGATCCTCTTAAGGAAGGTATTATTGGTGCACCATCTTTGCAGAAACTCAAGATTGGGTTTCTAAATGCAAAGCATGCCAATAGTTCATTGGAAGACCACAACTTGTTGCATTACCACTCAGGCCTGTGGTTATTGAAGAACCATTTCAATAGAGGGGTCTAGACTTCATTGGTGGTCTAAACCCTCACTTAAGTGTAGGGCACACCTATGTACTCACAGCAACAGACTACTTCACTAAATGGGTGGAAGCCATTCCGGCCAAACAAGCCAATACTGAAATAGTATGCAACTTCATCAAGGAGAATATCATAGTCCATTTTGGAGTGCCATAGAAGATTCCAGTAGATAATGCTACCTATTTATCTTCAAGAGAGCTGACCGAGTTTTTCTATGGCTACAAAATCTCCCTATCTCACTCTTTTGACTACTATCCACAAGGAAATGGACAGGCTGAATCAAGCAACAAGAACATTGTGACCATTTTCTGAAAGCTTGTAAATGAGAATCAAAGGAATTGGCACAAAAGGTTATACGCCACATTGTGGGATGATAGAATCACTCCCAAGAAGGCAATAGGTATGTCACCATTCCAACTGCTGTATGGAGTCGAAGCATAAATTCCTCTCACAATCGAGATGCCAGCTCTCAAGCTACTACAGGAAATAGAAGATGGTTAGTACAAGGATTCCATGGACAAGAGGATCCTCTTTCTTGAGAAGATGGAAGAAAATAGACTCCAAGTGGTGGATTGCATTAAGGAGAACCAATTAAAAGTAAAGAATTTTTTTGATAAGAAGGCCAAAGCAAGAGAAATAAAATTTGGAGACTTCATTCTGCTATGGGACAAGAGAAGAGAACTAAATGGAAGCCATGGAAAGTTTGATTCATTATGGCTTGGTCTATTCCAAATTCATGAAGCTTGTAGCGAGAACTCTTTTCTTCTCTCATATTTGGATGGAATGCCATTGGAATTTCCTCAAAGTGGAAAAATACTTGAAATTGTATCATCAGTGAAGGCAGGTTGTTCCCCCACCTTGTACCATAGGTGTGTTTCCCTTTCCATTGTGTGGTTGTGTGTTTACTTCTTCTGATATTTCTTTCTTGAAGTTGTATATGACTCTGCAAGGCCCAATGGATAAGGCATTAGTCAATCAATTACAAGGTCTAGAGATTGAGATTCTGGATTCCCATGTAATGTCTTCAATATGCTCAGTCCATGTCATGTCACCAAGTTAGATCCATCTGTTGTCGCCCTCAAAATCCCCCCTTTATTTTCTAAGTCAAATTCAGAAATTTTGAGCTCATGCCTTTCGAAAGTGTTCAGGAAAAGTTGAAAGTCTGAAAAGATAGAGAAATTCATGGTTTGAAGTTGTTTAAATTCTCCAGTCTGCACGTTTTGGTAAATTTTCCATTTTCCTATCTAGACGTGTGAAAATTTTATTGTTGTCCTCATCTGAATGAAATTACCAATATTTTTTTGGTCATGAATCATCAAACCTTGTATTGTTTTTCAGTTCCTTGGTTCACAAAAGAAATTTGAAAAGCGGGTGCAAAATGGTGGAGTTTTCTTCTTCTCTACATTTTTCCACAGTCGTGAATGATGACCATTTTCTCTCCCATCAATTTTTGGCCCCATTATCCATGGGTACATGGACATATATAATTGGAGGTGGGCCGACGAAGCAATTTTCATTTTTGAGCCTTTTTGTAAAAAGGGCTAAAATTCATAAAGTGACCCGCAACTCTGATCATGCTATGAGTAAAAAGACAAATGTTGAGTCCGCATTGAAAATCAAAGTGGGGAAGCTGGTCGGTGGAGAACTTTGAGGTTTTGAACCTTTTTCATTAAAGGGGCTTAAAGTTAAAAAGTGACCCACAACCCTGCCCATGCCTGGTAAAAATTCAAATGTTGAGCCCACATTGAAAGTCAAAGTGGGGAAGTGGGTCGGCAGAGAAATTTGAAGTTTTGAGCCTTTTTCATTAAAGGGGCTTAAAGTTAAAAAGTGACCCGCAACCTCGCCCATGCCTGGTAAAAAGTCAAATATTAAGCCCGCATTAAAAGGTCAAATCGGGGAAGTAGGTCGGTGGGGATATTTGAGGTTTTGAGCCCTTTTGTAAAAAAAGTCTAAAATTCATAAAGTGACCCGCATCCCCAATCATGCTAAAAGGAAAATGTCAAATATTAAGCCCGAATCGAAGGTCAAAGTAGGGAGGCGGGCCGACGGAGTAATTTGTGTTTTCGAGCCCACATTGAAAAAAGGTAAAATTATAAAAAATGACCCACGACTTTGTCTCCACTTATGTAAGGCCACATGTCAAGACCATATCAAAAGTGGGTGAGCGAACCCAAAATGCAAAAAATTCCAAATCTCTATAAAGTCACAAAATACAAAAGACATCCTCTACACCCGCTCCAGTAAATTTATCCCACGTGGATAACTCTGGTTTAAAGTTTAAAAGGCAAGATGAACGGTTCAAATTCAAAATTACAAAACGAGTGTAACGAATGCATTATGACAAGTCTACTTTTTCTCGCCATTGGCATTTCTTCGTGAATCAAGAATCTGAATGGACATGAATTGTAAACTATTTCTTGCTAACAAAGAAGAAGTTGTAACTGTTTCTTGCAAGATATTTAATTGCTTCTTCACGTCATTGTAAGGGGTTGGCAATTGATCTTGTAGAATTGAGAGTGCATTGTACCTGGAGAAAGCAAAGGAAATAGTCATTTTTCTTCTAATTTCCTCCATTCTCAAATTTCTTCCATTTCCACATTATGTACAACTTCTATTTAAGCATCAATATAAGGAGTTTGTAGCCTCTTTGATGAGGAGAATTTAGAAACTTTGAGTTCGCAATCTTTTCTCGTCTTGTTGCCATTTGCAGGGTTGTTTTCTTCTCATAAATGCATGTGTTAAAGTTTCTAACTAATGTGTGTAGGAATATGATTTCCTACCTACAACATTAGTTTCCCTATCTCATTTCTCACTCCTTTTCCCACTTTTAGACAAAGTCTTCCCTAACAAGGGATTGCTAGCTTTGCTGCAGGGTCAGTGGAGGGCCCTTGTTGGATCCCTGGCCGAAAGGCCACCACAAAAATCCACGTTTTCTCACGCATGCATATATGGTAGCTGCACCGGTTAAGTATAGGGACTTAGATTCCCAAAGTGTTGGTAAGGAATTCACAAATTTATCCACATGAAAAATTCCCTTGCTAAAAAAACTTTAATGGAACTCTGTAAAAATTTTTCTAAAGAAGATTTGAGCCATCAAACCTTCATTTTGGGCTTGGAAATGTGTTCTTGTGCCTTATTCTACAACTATAATGGTCTGTGCATAATTTTATTGCAATAAATCTTGTTTTGTGACAAATTTATCTGTCCTTTCTCATTTTAGCTGCAACCTTGCATTTCTTTTTCTTATTGGATTATGTTGTGCATGTATTTCTCCTTACAAGTTCATTATCGTGTGTTTCATGTGAGAACAAATGGTAAATGAAGCTTTGGTTTGTGTCACTTGTGTCTAGCCTTTCCCTTCTCCATTTCCTTCTCTTTCTCCCTCATTAGATTTTCACTCACCCTTTTTCTGGTGTTATCATTTCCTTTTAGCTTAGGATTTCCCTTCATGCATCTTTCTTACCCTATATCTCTCTCTCTCTTCCTGGTCCCTTGGCATGGTTAGTTTAGGATTAGTTAGATACATTTTCCTTTCTAGGAGTAGGAGTAGTTTAGCATTAGATTAGGAAGAGGAACCAACCTTCTCTAGAGGTCTATCTCAAGTAGCAAGTGCCACAACTTGGAGATAGTACCCATTTTTTCTTAGAATTCTTGGTTTTTCATGATCATATTTAGGGTGCAATTTTGAGCTACAATAGTTTTGGCATGCCCAGTGGTACAAGCAGGTGAAAGCTATACATTTCATAGGTGTGTAATTTGGTCTACATCTTCATCTTAGCAAGTTTGATGTGATCTTGGTGAGATTTTAGCCTTTGGAGGAAAGTTTCAAGCATATCTGGTGATTCCAATGATTCAAGCATCCCATTATCTCAGTTGCAGACCTTTTCATTTGTTCTTCCATTCATTTTAACATTTCCATTTTAGTCATGGCTCTCCAAAGAGTGTTTCCATTACCTCATTTCAGTTCCAGTCCACTTCATTTGTAGCAGTTGGATGTTATGCCAAAAACAACCTTGAAATTTTTTCCTCTTTTCTATGGAAATGGAGATCAATCCATTATTGATCATATTCTAAATATTTCCAACCACTGTGTCATTCATGATATCATAGAGGAGAATGTTTTCCTTACAATTCTAGTTTCATCTTTCAAAGGTAAAGCAAAAGATTCATACAATGATTTGGATCCACATGGAATCAACGGGGAGAACAACTTCATAACTAGTTTAAGGAGAATGCAGATATAATTTGTCTCACAGAACATCTCAACAAGATACAACGGGCTCCAATGGAGTTTATTCTTGATTTCAACATTAGATTTAGAAGGACCTGGCACAAAATTCCTCAAGAATTCAGAACCTCACAAGGTATGGAATTCTTGTATTATTTGAGGTCCTTTGATGCTGATTTAACGGTATTGATCCAATCCCTAGGAGGAAGCAGTCTTCCTCAAGATTTTTCCATTACACCCCAAGTTGAGAAGATTCTCATTTAGGATGGGAAATTAAAACCCATCCCCATTTTTGCAATTATTCCTTCACCACCTCAAATCGTTCCTTCTCCTTGTGCAAATAATGAAAAATCCATCATTCCTTACCAAAATCAAGAAAATCCTTTCCTTCCTTATCCTTCATTAGATGTTTGACAAGTTTTTCATGGCCAAAATATTCCCCAAACTTTGCAAAATTCTCTCCAATATCCACCTAGGGCACTACCCAAATCCTCTAAACCATGCACTAATGTTTTTAGAGGTTACGATGTTTCACATGTTATCCCTACCTTCTATCCAACACTCACTACTAGCAGGAGAGAAAAGAAAACTAGCAGGGTAGGGGGCATGTCTTGGAGAGTCATTTTGCTTCTTTAATTGATCAAATCAGGAATTGTATGCATCAAATATCTCTACCCAGATATGAAAAAATCAACCATCCCTTATTTATACCTCTTCTCCAATCAATTCAAATAATTTTACATCTATTGAAGATTGGTTTGATTTAGATTGGGAGGATGAGATGGTTCAAGTTGTGCAAGAAAAGGGGATGAACACAAAAAAAGAAGGAATATTTGGAGGACAATCAAATTGGTTAGGTTAGGGGAGACAAGAAAGTGTTTTTCAACACTATTGGCACCCAATGCCTCGAGGAAGAGTTTATTGAAAGTGACCAAGATGCCTTCAAGGAATGCAATGATCCTCATTGCTTTGCATGTCTAGAGCTTGCTACACTTTTGATGGAGGATCAAGATGGAACAAAGAATGGGGAAAGCCATTGAAAAATAATTGCAAAATTAGCAGCCATGGAAGTGGAAACAAATTTGTTTGTAGAAGAGGAAATATCAAGTCTAGAAAATATTACAGACATCCAACATGAAGAGGAAAGTGTCTCTACCATCTCCATTCTTGGAGATAACTACAAGGAAGATGGGAAAACTAAGAGAATCATACCTTGCCCAATCAAATATCTGGCTAGTTTAGAGCTAAAAGGAGAGTTATAAACAATCATTCACACTTTAGAGCATGAGGATGATATTCAATGTACCAAAGGTAAGCAACAATGCCTCTCAAGTCCAACTTTAGAGCAACTAAAATAGCTATTTGTCTTGTTTGTTGATACTTTGTCTAGAAGGGTGGGAAACGAGATATAAGTCAGTTTTTCACTCTTATCACATGCCATTTCCATTGTTAAATTAATTACATGGCCACACTTTGTAAAGAAGGGAAGCTATTTCTCCCTACATGTTGTAGGGTTTGTTTAGCTTTTCCTTGTTTTGGTTAGAATAGGGTAAGTAGGTTTGTTTCTAGTAGAAAAAGTGCATTGTGCACACTCTTCATGTCTCTACTTGGAGCATGTATGATTTTTTCATGTTTGTACATAGTTTTGCATATTAAATAGTCCATTTCATTTCAGGAAAACCTTCTTGGAAAAATCAGATATGGGGTAAGCTTAAATGCTCAATCATTCAGCCCCAAAGACCAGTTTTAGTCAGAGTTCACATGTCCCTTCCTTGGTCAAAATGTAACGTTATGGGACAGTTTATAATGTTGTAAATAAAATACCTCGAGCAATCAAATTTAAAGAGTAGATCAAGGTAGCCCCAGTTCAATTTTGGCTTCACATCGAGCTTGAGAAATTTAATGAAAAAATCAGATAGTTGGAGCAGTTCCAAATCTTCATTTGGAGCTCTACAGATCAAATTCAATCTTCTAGACCTTCATAAGTTCATTTCATGCTTCAATACGGCCCCAAGGTAAGAAATTTTACTGTTGAAGATTATTTTTTAAGTTTTTGGATCGACTCTATGCCCAATGAAACACATAAAGGCTACTGATCTAATCTTGTAGGAAGATTACCCCATGTGGTCACCAAACTATTATCCAAAATTACCCCTAGGTTATTTTGGCCTTAACAAGCTTTAAAAATGGAATTAGACAATTTTATAGGTTTTTGATTGTCAAATGACCATCAAATTGCACTTCCCAAAAGCCCTATCCGTTAGCATTTAAAAAATCCACATGGTGTGGCTTCATTAGTGGGCTATATTAAGAAAAGAAAACTCACGTTGAAATGCCCATCAACCTCAATGAAAATATCAACGGGGCTAAGTGGCAAGAGCTTAGCTGTCTGGCTAAATTAGACATAGTTAAAGATAGTTTGTGGCAATTCAAAGGAGCTCGGTCAAAGACAAAGGGCTCGGTTGAAGACATAGGCAGGTTTTGGTTAAACTCGTGGGGCATTGGAAAGCCATGATACAAAGGAAAGAAAAGAGCTACGTGTTGCGATTTCATTACCTCACCTTTCAAAAATTTGAAACTTGTGAAGGCTCCCCCAATTAGATCCAAGCACGAAGCAAAATACTGACAAGACTGACAATTTCAAAGCGTGAATCTTTCCTATTGGCTCGCGCTTCGCGTTTGTTAGAGTAGACTATTCAAATTATGACAACGCATTAAAGCATGGATTTTCCTCATTGGCTAATCTTTCATGGATTTCAGAGGCTGAAAATTTAATGGAATGACATGCAAAGTGCATGGATCCTTCCCATTGGCTCACATTTCACATTTTTCAGTCGAGAGGAAAATTGCGAAGAAACGTAGTTGTTTCTTATTGGCTCACGTTTCTAGGGGTTTGACAAGGTCTATAATGTGAAAGAGCATGGATCCTTTTCATTGGTCCATGTTTCACAGAGACTGATAAAGGAAAAATACATTCTAACACATGAAGGAGCGTGACAAAGTTTTATTGGCCCATATTTTCAACTGATGGGATGACCAAGGGAGCACGAAACCTTCCGCTTATGTTGCCCTTATTTTTTGCTAGCTCCCCTGACCATATATCCTTGCTGCAAGCCTTCAATGATCCTACCTCATTCACAATTTTGTGGGGGTTCACCATTCCTCAACTCGAGATCATCCACACTAATAAATCATTTCCAAGTACATCATCATGGAATGTGGGATTTTATCCCCACGATTAAGCAAAATCCCGCGGCCAAAATGGTAGGGATGAGGTTTGAACTGATGAATTCGCTGCCCCAAAGCACACCCACCAAACCAACTCACCTATGGGATCTCGTTGACATGGAGATGATCACTTTGGTATTTGGGACATAGTGAGCAGATTGTGTTAGGGGAGAATAGGGGTAGTTTGTAGAGATTGGGTGTTTTGAGGCACTTTTGGTTTGAATTATGACTTGGTGTAAAAATCAATTTTTTTCATAATTCTAAGATATTTCCATAAATGTAAATTTTTTTACATGAATTTGTTTATAATTTCATGTGTAGGTGAGTTTCCATCGTAGTTACATAGAGTGGGCATGAGGAGCAGGAAGAGATCAGATTGTTCCAAGCACTTCTGGTCTGAACCAGGCCATGGAGTAAAAAGGGAAGTTTTTTTTATTTTCATAAGAATTCCAATTATATAATTTTGTTTCATGTAGTTTTTATAAATATATAGTTTTAGGCATTTTTCAATCACATTTGCAATGGGATCACACTGTAGAAGCATTATAGTAACCATGGATCATTTTGGGAATAGTTTCTGGTAAATTACAGAGTTTCTAATGTCTTTGATCAGATCATTTGTAGATTTTAATATTTTTAAAATTTATTGAATGGTTATTTTACTTCATTGGTCATTTAATATATCGATTCTCTTTTTGAGAATCCAGAGACATAGCCTTCAGGTGAAATCCGTTATCAATCTCGTGTGGTGGATTTGATTTCAGTTCGTGGATGTTTAATTCAGTTGCGAATGAAGCTTTTGATCAGATAAAAATAAATTAAATGGATTTTAATTATTTGATCAAGCAATCATCTATAAAAATGGGAAAATGGACTTAAGATAATTTCAATATCCATAATCCAAAATTTACATTTGAATGCACATTTCATTTTTGTGGTTGATAATCAGACCGAGGTGCATGTATTAAAAGGAATGAATCAATTTCATATTTTAAGAGCCATAAAATTGATGTTAAGTTCCTCAGATCCTTGGAAATGTTATTATGTGAAAATTTACCTCACCTATTTTTGGATCATTGAAGGAGATTGATCATCACAAAGAAGGATATGTAATGGGTTTTGTGAAAGGGAGTTCATTGATTTTAAATAAGGAGCTCAAGGGATTCATAAGATAGTTTTTTATACACATAGGTGTTGAAGTTTATCAGGGATTTGTTGAGCATCAAGTTTTCATGTTTTTTGAAAATGAGAAAATGAGCCTTAGGACAATATGAGGCAGAGTTGTGAAAGTGCACTCTTCAAGGTTTAAAATGGCATGAAACTAGACATTTCAGGTTGATTGAGCTACACGACTTGAACAGAGGTATAAATCAGATATGTTCCAAGTCAAAGTGAGAACAAAGGCATGATTAAATTAGTATCAACATGATAAAATACTATGCAAGGTGAAAAGGAACTTTAGGGTTTGATGGTATAACCTTAGTTAATGCTACAGGATTGTGAGAAAGTAAGACTACAATGGAATGAAATTTCTTAGGTTCACAAGTGTAGCCAAACACATTTGAAGTTAGATAAGAAGGAATTTGACTATGCATAGATGAACTTGATCAACCATAGTACCTATAAGGTTTGTAATAAGTGTCAAAGACATATGTTTGTCCAAGTCAATCAACAAGGTGACATGAAATGTAAAACAATGCAACTCAGTCTGTAGTGTGGCATTACATGAGTGTAAGTATGTCTAAGTGGTCAAGAGGTATGAACATCATTTAAGTGAAGTTTATTATGCTTAGAATTGAAAGGATACTATGAGAAAAATGAACTAAGCCTACTACAGGAGTGTATGATTTGAAGAATGAAATGGTTTGAGTTCATTTGTTAGAGCTTCAACAGTATTTTTAAGGCCTTAATCTCATTATGAAAAGTTCATTATGAAGAAGATCATAAAAGACTAAAACTGTTAAAGGATAAAAATCTTCAGGAATTCTTGAGCAAGAAAAATGTGACATAATAGATATTGTCTAAAATAGAGCATTGAATATCATAGGAACCCTGAAGACATGCATTAGGTTGTTGTGGTGGTTTCTCTAAGCTATAAAAAGGTTAAGACTGTTGTAGACACCTAGATTTTGTTCAAAGAAATTTTAATACTTAAATTACACTAATGATCTTCACTCCCTCTCATTTTGGTCAAATAACGACACTTCATTATCTAACTAGCTTATAATTCACTCAGGATACCAATTAATGACATTTTGATTAGTGAAAATTCTCTTACTTAGCTAATTATATGTTAATTAAGCTCTTAATCTTGCATTTAACCAATAAGCCTTCTTATTGGCTAAATCCTACTTCTAAAACTTCCAAAATCTATCCAACCCCCTTTCAGATGCTCTCAGAAAGATTCCTAAGCCTACTTAGGATCCTTAAAATAATAATTAGCTCCTAATCTAATAAAAAAATTCATTGACTTGTGAAAAGTCTATTTTTGATTTACCTTTTGTCCCACATGCACTAGGATTCTAAAATTTCCTAAATGGAAACCTATAAATACAAGTCTAGTGTATCCCTTTCAACTTTACACCATAGCTTTGATAGTATCTCATATAAAAGCATGTGATCTTGATCCATACTTCCATTGTTGTAATAACTTTCTCACTTTGCATCCATTATTCATGTTTGATTAGTATAGGAATATCTAACATGGCCTTATAGCCATTGTTTAGAGAGATCCTTTCACCATCTTGAAGTAAAAACAAAAAAACCCTATTTGATTGTTATAGGATCTAACTAGGTTCACATTTAGTTAGCAATCTAAAGAGTAAAATTACTTAGCATGTTAGTTTGTTTCATTCATGTTGCATGCAAAGAAGTTAGTTTTGTAAGCTCTTATCTTGATGTTTTTGTTTGATCTAATCATGTCTTGAAGCTACTAGGTGTTAGTTTCAATTCTTATGAGATAGTTAGTCTTTCATGTATACATTTGGCATGCCCAGTGGGATAAATCCCTAGTCCTTTTTCTTTTATTTCAAGCTTTATTTCAAATTTGTTTAAACTAACCCTCTTTTTCATTTTTGTTAAAACATAAGTCTTTCTTAACTAGTTTAGTTATAATTTCTTGGGTTTTATGCTCTTTGTAGGATCAAAGGAGGTTAGGTTATGTTGAAATTGAACTAAATATAAGAAATTTTGAGTTTTTAACAATTTTTTGTCAAAATACCGTATTTTAGGAAGGGGCGCGCATACACTCCAAGGGGCATAAATACGCTTTACTAGGCGCACATACACATCACTGTCTCTCCCACTCTCTATCTTCTAGCCTAGGGGAGCACATACACTCCAAGGGGCACACATATGCTTCACTAGCCATGCATACATAATACTACTTCTTGCTCTCTGTGTTTTTCTTTCAGGGGCGCGCATACGCTATTAGGGATGCACATGCATCATTAGAGGTATGCATACAATTTTTTGGGGACACATCCACTACACTATTTTTCCACTCTTTGTGTTATGTTACCAGGGGTGTGCATGCATTGAGAGGGGCACATATATGCTACGAGGGGCACGTATATGCTGCAAGGGGCACGTATATGTTGTTAGAGGTGTTCAAGCATGGTAGATTAAAACTTGGATTTATTTTAAAAAGTTTGTATGATTTAATCCTGAATATTTCTAAACATATTACAAGATTTCTTAAGGTTAACTATTGATTTGCAGGGTATATGAGATCAAGCTTTGTGCTAATTTTTTTGGATAAGTTAATGAATGTTGCATTTTCATTTATAAGGATAAAATTACATATGCTCTTCCCACACACCTTATAGGTGATCTTGGGAATCAAAAATGATTCTATACATTTCTTATGCTTTCAGAAAGCATTTCATTAAGCTTAAGGGAAAGAACAAACAACATGGTTAAAAATAATTGCTTACGCACTTAGGTTATGAAGTTTTCCATTTCTCAATATAGTAGGATTCCTTGTTGCATATGCTCTTCTCATGTGTCTTAGGAAAATCTCAAGAATCATAAGCAACATCTTATCCTCTTTTTATGATGTTTTGATCATTTGGAGAACTATTAATATTTTCATAAAGGACAAATAATATGTTTGCGAAAGAATAAGGATCTAAACAAAAAATAACATGTTTGGTGTAGGTTTCCAAGGGTGGTCTAAACCAAATTTCCTAATCCGAAAGATAAAAAACACACTGCATTCTTTAATCAACACATTGTATATGCAATTTTTGGTTAAGAGCTACGACTTGTCTTCTTTGAACTAGGATAAAATCCCTTTGGCATAAGGCATAAGATAATAAGAGGGATGCTTTTAGGAATCTGAAAGTAGTCCATGCAAGAGGGAACATTGTGGATGAAACGGGAAGCACCTTTCTTACGTACTTGATTAGTATGAACTTGTGAGAGTAGCGTAAAAACTTTCTTCACGTAACCCTAATGAAAATACAACTGAATGCATTTATTGTTAATTGTATAGAAGGGGGTTAAGTAAAGCCAGGATATTCCAAGGTTTATTCATCGCAACTTCCTTTGAAAACCACGCTCACAAATATTTTTTATGACAACCTAGTTGAGAGAAAAAAATAGGAAGTTGTTTTGTCTTGAGGCCAACTTGAACGACTCAAAACTTCATGTTCTAAAGAACCATCGCAAAGCACTAAGTTATTTTGAAGTAAAAACCTGTCAAACAAGGGGAGACTCCATTGAAGTCAGGGCCTAGTGATATTCATCATGAAACTTACGATGTGTTACTTTGTCTTAATGTTTCACTTGCTTTAAGGCAAGGAAAAAATTCACCAAAGTTATACCTAATTTGTTTCATCACCACTTGGTTTTATTCCTTTGTATTCTTGTTGCTAATTTTGGAACAAAAGAAAACAACACGCATAGATACCACTAGAAATAATCATGTCCACCACTTTTGTAGTCTACTTGCATGACTAGGATGCAATGCCAGAAAGCAAGTATTGAAAGTGTGAATGGTACGTCTTCATGTTCTAGTAGGCCCTTTTTCTCAAACCCATATTGAGACACATTATCATTGTAGTTAGTTAATCTCATCATTGAATTCCTTTGAGTTATTAAATTTGCATGTGTCTTATCACTACAAATTGGATACTTAAGTCTTTTTTTTTCTTGGGAAACTTTATTTAAGTTTCAAAGTTGTATTGTTACGCTACTTGCATAAGTAAACAACTTCTTGCTATACTTGGACTTAGATTTTTATCCCAACATTGACTTAAGTTTTGGAGAACGTCATTACTTTGTTAGTATTTTAGTGACATCAGTTTGATACTAGAAATTTTTCATTTTTCTATGAGGCTTGATTTACGTATCTAAATAGTGTTATTACGTTGCTTGCATCTGTGGCCAATTTTTTCACAACGTATACTTTTTTGGTTTCCAAAACTAGTTTTAGTGAAAAACTTGGAGCTTCTTCATCACCTTCCTCCTCGTCATTAATGTATTTAATCAGGCCATTGTGCATGCCAAAATCTTCAATTTCAAGATAGTTTTTGTAGTGATCCATGCTTTTGTCTTCAATTTCCTCAATGTCTGTTCCTTCTTCTGATTCCCTAGTGTCACAAATGGCATTGACTGGTGGTGCTTCAAGAGCAAGCCTACGAGGAGGAAGAGAAATTATTGGTCTATCAGGAGGATTTGGTCTCCTTGGATCATTCCTCATTGTGATTTGTGATAGCTGCTTCTTCAAAGTAACTAGGTCATTTTCCATTTTTTGGAACATTGGCTCAGTGGTGATTGAATTTGAACTTTGACCTTTTCACTTTCCATTTGGTCCTTTCACTTTTCTAGAAATAATTAGATCATCATCAGTCTCAACTGCAAAGTCTTGAACCTCCCTCAATGTTCTTGGTTGGGATCTTCTGAGGAAGAAACCAACTTCTAGTGGAAAAGCACTGATGAAGAACCTTTTCAAGTTATTTTCTGGGGGCACCACATCTTCTAGGATCCTTCTTATCAAACTTTTGTACCTTGCTAAAAAATATCTCATTGATTCAGAGGTCTCCTTCTTCATCTGAACTAATTGGACCAGTAGATCCTGATAATCTTCTGTGCTCTTGAACCTATGTTCAAATGCACTTCTTATATCTTCCCAGCATGTGACAGATCTTGGGGGCAACATGTAGAACCATTCGATAGCCTTTTCTTGGATTGACTCCATAAAGATCCTAACTGAAACATCTTCATCTTCAACTCCCAACACTCCACAAGTAGTGATGAATGTTGCTACATGTTCTTCTTGGAGATGAGAACCATCTCCTTTGAATTTTGGGAAGTTCTTTCTTGAGCCTCTTGGTAGGTCATGAAGTGGTTGTGGAAGAGCGAGTGGACTAGTATTTCTTCCCCATGGTACGTTAGGCTTGTGTTCCTCACACTCATGATCACCCATTCTATTCCCATTTATATCCTGCAGTCTTGATAAGGCTACTTTTGCTATTGCTATTTCTTCTGCTTCAATTTGGAGTCTTTTTATTTCTTCAAGTTGAGCCCTTATCTCCTCTTCAACAACTACCCCTCTTTCAAGCTCTTCAAATGTGGGATCAATTTTTCCTCTAAGCCTTATTTTTTGGGTGTACCTTCTATCAACCAGCTTTAAAGTTTATGCTCTTCTTTCGGGTGCTAGAATTTGTCTCTTTCTTTCCAATTCGATAGCACGTTTCTCTTCCAGGTCCAGAATCCTTATGGAAATGAAGTATTGATTGAAACTTTTTCTTTTTATGCCAAATAACTTCTCTCAAATTGGAAGCAATGTCTTCTTGGATGTGAAGGAGTAAATCAAGTCTCTCAACATGAGGATTTCCTAGAATAGCCATGATTAACATCCATGAAGTTTGTGTGATTATTCAATCTCCAGAAACTTTTCTTCTAGAATATTTTTTGTATTTTATGACCCTGGGGTTGTTTTTAGGTGTAGATGCTACAAAATCTGCCCCATAGTGGGCACCAAAAATTGTTGGCAAGAACATTTGTTTTGTAGACAAATTGGTGAGTTTCAAGCCAAAACTATGGGAATCTAAGTCCCTCTACTTGAGTGGTGCAGCTTCTGTATGTGTATGCATGAAAAAGTGGATTTCAATGGTGTCCTTTTGACCAGAGATCTAACAGGGGTACTCCACTGACCCTATGACAAAGCTAGCAATTTATCACTAGAGAAGAACTTTTTCTGAGAAGGGGAAAGGGAGTGAGAATGGAGATAGGAGAAAATAATGTTGTGGGTAGAATATTAGATGCCCACACACATTAATTAGAAATTTCATTTACATGCATTTATAATTAGAAGAAAAACAAACCCATAGGAGAAGCTACAAGACCAAATGAAATCCATTGGTCACAAAGTACTAATCAATTCCTCAATCAAAGAGGCAATAATTCCTTCTTTTTATTATTGAAGCTTGAGAAGAGTTTGTACATAGCTTGAGAATGGAAGAAATTCAAGAAAGAAGAGAAAATAGAAGAAGAATGGTATTTTCTATCTTTTCCAGATACAGAGCACTTTGGTCTTTTCAAAATTCAATTGCTAGCCCCTTGGAATGGATTCGGGAAGCCATTATGTTCTTCGTAAGAAACCATTATAACTTCACAAATCGTCGACACCTTTTCAAATTCCTCTGTTTTAAAGAAAATGCTCATGGCAGGTTAGAAACTAGATCTTGCAAAGCAACCGTTACATTTAATTTACCAGTTTAAATATAGACCATTTGATTTTCTCCCATAGCTTTGAAATTGGGCTTTCCACGTGACAGGAAGGGATTGGAGCAGTCATGGGGGGAGCCCTTTAGATTTTGTGATTTGTTAGATATTTGGAAATTTGAAAAAAATTGACCCGCACCCCCACTTTGACCTTTCAATGGCGACACGTGGCACCCTCTAATTGGAAATGGGGTCATGGCCCTTTTCTCGACATTTTGACATTTTTTAGGAAAATGGCTTAAAAACACAAATTCCTCCACCAGCCCACTGCTCCAATTTGACTAGGACACATGGCACGTTCTAGTTGTAGGCAGGGTCGTGGCCCTTTTCTCGACATTTTGACCTTTTTTGGGAAAATGGATTAAAAACACAAATTCCTTGGCTAGTCCACTGCTTTGATTTGACTTAGACATGTGGCATGTTCTGGTGGTAGGTGGGGTTGCAGAACTTTTCTCAACATTCTTATCTTTTTGGGGAAAATGGCTTAAAAAACAAAAATTCCTCCGCTGGCCCGCTCTCACTCTTTTGAATTTTTTAGCCAATCCAACTTTTCGGGTCCCAAGTGTCCTAGTTGAGCTTGTGTAGCCTGGGAAAAAAACTTCCACTTTTTCTGTAGTAAAAAAATTCATATTTTTTGGGTCCAAAGTGTCCCTCGTGAACTTGTCTAGCCTAGGACAAAAACTTTCACTTTTTCCGCAATTAGCAATTTCGGCTTTTCGGGTCCCAAATGTCCCTCGTGAACTTGTGTAGCCTGGGAAAAAAAATTCTACTTTTTCCACAATTGGAAATTTTGGATTTTTGGGTCCTAAGTGTCCCTCGTGAACTTGTGCAGCCTAGGACGAAAACTTCCACTTTTTCCATAATGAACCAAAATTGGCAACTTCAAACTTTCCGAGTCCACGGGGAAAATTTACCATTTTTGCCAAAAGTGACCAAAAGTGTTAAGTTCACCAAAAATCCCATTCCTCCCCATCCAATAGGATCTAGCCATGTACTTGCATTCATTGGGGTCAAAATTTGATGGGGAAAATATGCCCGTCATCTCGACTGTGGAAAATATGCATAGGAAGAAAACTTCATCGTTTTGAGTCCAATTTTCGAATTTCCTTCACAAACCGAAGGCGTGGAGAAAAAATAATGATTTGACGACCTAGGTCATAGAACAAGTGAACAATTTCGATAAAAATGGAGGTTACAAAGAGGATATTATGTGCACAGACTGGGAAATGGAGGATTTCTTAAGATGAGAAAAACAGAGGTTTAAATAGCTCAAGGGCACGACTTTTGCTAATTTCTTGAATCTTTGACTTGACTTAAACACCAACGAAGGGCATGAGCTCAAAAAAAATTGAATTTGGCTATGAAAATGTAGAGTAGTTTTTGGGAGACAATAAGATGAATCCATGGAGGAAGAAGGGAGAAGGAGGGAAACCCCGAATTCGAAACACAACCACCAACAAGAAGTAATCAATGCCTACAAATCCACTTGGAGATTTGTGAAATATGCTTCACCATGGTTGTTTGACATTCTTAGAGAAGAAAGGAGGGTGGATCATATAGAATCTAGTAGTTGGAGTAATCAGATCTACTCATCAATGTTCAAAGAGACGTCTTCCCATTTTTCACATACCAGATCTTCTAGAATTTGAATTTTATATTTTTGGCACTGTAGCTAATGTCAGCATCTCTCTGACAAGTCCAGGTTCAAACCAAATTTAGATCTGTAGTAGAAGATATGGTTGACAGAATATGTCAGAGTCATTGGCACACGTAAAACACATGGCGTGCGTGGATTGGCTGAAATGATGGACAACTTGTGCAAATTCTTGTCGCTTCTGCCACATGTCACTTACTAATTTGTTACAAGGATTTAGTTCCCTATTGGTGCACTTTGATTGATTGTGTGCGACCCACTCAGGCATGTCAAAAGGTGACCTGGAATAGAAGGGCGCAAGGAAAGGGCACACGGAGAAAATAGAGGAAGGTGTAGAGGGGGAGTGTGTGATGCGCATGGGGAAATGAGGCAAACTAGTAAGTAGAGAACACATGGTCAACGTGTAACTATTATGAAGTAATGGGCATGGCGCATGAGGGGCCAAGGACATATCTGATAGAAGCAAGTGCGGGATGCGTGAGAAGGGAGGATACTTGACAAGGAAGAAGGTGAATACAAAAAAGATGGGCGCAAGTGAGAAGTGGAAGGAGAGAACAGAGAAGGGCACGCAGGAAAACTGTGACCTAAGGAATGCGCTAAGTGACTTCAAGAGTGCGTAATATTGCAATGAATAACTTAGACCCAAAATGTATATGCAACTTATCCAAATCTTTATGAGAGATATTTGGATAAGAGTTTTGACGACTTTCAGGGCCATCTACCTATAAGATGAAAAAGATTAGTAGCTTGAAGCATCTATTGGGCATGGATTTTGTTTATGCAATCATGAAACTACTCCTGTGGTCACTTGAGAATCATTTCTGCACTCTATTCTGAATCTCATAACTTTTGAGAGAAGCTCTGAACTCTGGAAGTAACAAAAGAGTGTGCGCAGGAAGCACGCAAGAGGAAAGAACTATGTACAAATGAACTATGTGCATAGAGTGCACTTGGAGGAATTGAAACTATTCTAATATATACAACATGACATAGAAAAATTAATGGAAGGGTTTGAGATAGATCCCGTTTACTGGGATTTGCAGCGTGCCTCCATCAAGATGAGTTAACTCGAAAGAGTTAGCTTCTTTGTAGGAAATGATGATGTATCCCTGGCTTAGCTGTATTAGCATCCCATTCTAGAACCAAGTCCCTAATTTTGAAATCTTGAGGCCTAGCCTTTCTATCAAACCATTTCTTTGTTGCTTGTTGATGTTTTTCTAGTTTGATCATGACAGAGTTCCTGAGTTCTTCAAGATGAACCGGCTCTTCCATTTTGCTTTCTCTCTAGTCTGTGCCTTCAAATTCCAGCTGTTGGGAAAGTGCCAATGAATTTAGTTCTAGTGTCAAAGGAAGGGCATCCTCCTTTCCATAGATAAGCTTATAAGGCAAAGTTCCCATTTCCATTTTGGCCATTATTCTATCTTCCCAAAGCACACGCAATACCTTCATATGCCAATGTCTTTGGCTGATGTTCATTGTACGCTTCATGATTCTGATCAGGTTCTGGTTTGTTAATTCTTCTAGAATGTTACCCTAGGGGTAATAGTTGGAAGAATTCTTTAGGTAAATTCCCAGATTTATAGCCCAATCAGTAATTTTAGTACCAAGGAGGGCCTTTGTATTATCAAAGATAATGGTTTGAGGAACGCCAAACCTTGTGACTATACCTTCGAGAAAGTCAAGGATGAATACCTATGTTGATTCCTTGAGAGTGACAACTTCTATCCATTTGGTGAAGTAATATGTAGTTTTCAACACCCATTTATGTCCTACACTTGAAGGCAGATTGATCATGCCTATGAAATCAAGACCCCATTACACAAAAGGCTAATCCACTTGGATTGGTTGAACGGGAAGCGCTGCCAGTATTTTCTTTCCTGCAAAGAAAGTGCATTCCTTGAATTTTTTGACCCACCTATGTGCATCTGAAAATAGGGTAGGCCAAAACATACCTGCCATTGTGATCTTCATTGCTATATACTTGGTAGAGAAGTGTTCACTAGAGAATCCATCAAGAAATTATGCCAACACTTTTTCAGTCTGTGTGCTGTTGATACATCTTAACAATACACCATTAAGACTCCTTTTGAAGAGAATTCCATCAATCAACACATAAGGGATAGATTGTAACCTTATATGTCTTCTCTTTTCTTTATTTAAATCGAGAGGGCATGCACCCTCAGAAAGGAATGTGATCATGTCCTTCATCTAGTCACGCGTGCAAGAGTCTATATTTTGTTCAATTTCCACACGCGGAAGGTCTTCATCTAGAAATAATGAATCTTTAGGTTCACTCTATGCATCCTCAACAATCTTCCTGTAGAGTGCACTACCTTTTACCAGTTTCATGGCCTTTATAGTCATATCATATTCCATGATTTCGGTCACCCATCATGCTCTTTTCTCACTAATTTCTTCTCCCATGATGAGGTCTCTAATCAAAGAGTGTGAGACTAACACCTTGATATGATTGGTGGCAAGCATACTTCTGAATTTCTTAAGTGCACACATGATGGTGAAGACCTGCTTCTTTGTGTGACTATATTTTAGTTCATAATCCTTCAACGTCTGGCTGAAGAAAGCCACTGGTTGTTCCATCCCTTGTTCATTTTCTTGTGTTAGGATAGCAACAATGCTTGCATTAACGCCATAAGCATAAAGGATGAAATCCTTTGAGTAATTTGAACCAAACTCAAACCTGATAACCACAGATGGAAGTTTATGAGTAATAGGTTGGTTAATTTGGTTTAAAATGCAATATGTGCACCTTCCTAAATTGCTGTCTATTCTTGAAGAGCTATGTCTTTCTTGAGCATGTAGGGTGATAGGCCTGACTAGTAGCATGTGAAATCTATATGGAATGTAATCTCCTAGATTGGGAACAGTTGATTTTGCTTTAAGGAATGAATTGAAGATGTTTCTTATGCATCAAAAGGTTAAGAACCATTGGATGGGTGAAACACACTCAGGATCAGTTGCAATGCCATCATTTGAAACTGACATAGCCCATAGAGCTTGCACCTTGTTTCGCCACCACAAAATTACACTTCTTGGGGTTAAGAGATACCCCAAATTATTTGCATCTCTCAAATACATTTTCCATGTGTGCCATGTGATCTGTGCTCTGCTTTGAGAAGACAAATATATCATCAAGGTAAATCAAGATGAACTCATTAATGTATTTTTTGAAGGAAACATCCATAGTGCACTAAAATGTGGTGCCCACATTTGATAGAAAAAATGGAATTTTTTTATATGCACATGTTCCCCATTTGGTTGTAAATACAGTTTTGAATTGATCCTCTTCCTTGACTAGGATCTGGTTGAAACTAGAGTATCTGTCTAGCATAGAGAATCTCTACGCATCAGTTACGGTCTACAGAATCTGCTCCATTGAAGGAAACGGGTAGTGATCCTTTAGAGATGCCTTATTTAAATCTCTGAAATCAACAAAGTATGATTTTACCATTCTTTTTATGTACTGGAACCAGATTTGCAACCCAGGTAGAGTATTTGATAGGAAAAATAATTTTTGCCTCAATGAGTTTTGATAGTTCCTTTCTCGTGAGGGGCTCTATCTTTGGATTGATCAGCCAGTGCTTCTATCTGATGGGATTGATACTAGGATCAAGGTCAATGGAGTGTTGAGCAACAATTGGATCAAAACCTTTGAGGTCTTCATACTCCCATGAGAAGATATCACTGTAATTTTGACAAAGAGAGATGAAGGCTTGTCTTTCTTCATACACACAAGTACTGCTAAGAAACAACTCTTTCCCACACGCAATAGTGACTGAAGAGCAATTTTTTTATGTGGCACACAATGTATATTTCTTCACCCTTGCACTCATCATCAGGGCTGAACATTTTCTCTAAGGTGACCAGCGCTTTAGGCAACTTATTTGTCTTCATCTGTATTACTTGGACACTATAGCTGTCCTGTAAGTCAGCTTGCATACTTGATGAAAATTCAGATTCATTGTGGATAAACTGGATGATCTATGCATCACTGTCAAACACTTGCCATTTTGTTTTATTGTCTGGAATGGATCGTCTGATCACCATGTTAATGTGTTGAGTGTTTCCTTTGAAAAATTCCTCAGTACGAGAAAACTATGAACTAATCGCGGCCATCTGGTCAGCTTCCTTATTCATTTTGCATAGAACCACCTATAGATTAAGGGCATCAAAGCTCTCAAGGAGGTCCCATACTCTGTATTTATAAGCTTTGAGAAGCTTATTCTTTTTCTGGCACCTATTGGTAACCTGGTGGATGATTAATTCTATGTCCTTAAAGATTTGCAGTTCCATAATTTTCTTATTCTCAGTAATGAGCAAGCCATACACTAGCACTTCATACTTTGCCACATTATTAGAGCATGCAAACTATAGCCTGTGCACAAAGAAGAATTTCTCATCCTTAGGGGAAATGAGAACCACTCTTTCTCCTGCATCATTTCTTCTTCTGGATCCATCAAAGTATAATTTCCATAGACCAGCTTGAAATTTTTCTTTCATGAGCGCATGTGGAAGCATAGTGTCTTCTTCTATAATGTAATAAGTACCAATCCTAGTTTCATAGGTTTCTAGTTCTTCAGCATAGGGATCAAATTTGTGATGTCTTTCTGCCCATTCATCAAACACTAGGTTTGGAATAGAGGGTGGAAGAGACTACTCTTCAGGAACTAAAACTTGTTCTTCTTGGATAAGACAATTGGCTTGGAGAGGGGATGGGACATATGACTCTACATGATAGGAAAATATAGGCTCAGTTTGTATGGTAAACCGGGTACCATACCTTGTCTTGAGTAACATATAAGACCAATCAAAAGACAAGTAACCACCCACTTTAGCAGTAAATTCTCTTGATAAACATAGGGCAAACAAAGGAGGTAGGTCAATGATTGACACATCTTGAGTAATTTTTAGGCTTGGACATGTATGGAGGGTTAACTCAAGATCCTTGATGACTCCTAAGGTGGTAAAAATTTAGCCATCAAGTTGTAGGACTTATTTAGACAAAGGGCTATATTTCAAACCTAAGACATCAACTATCTTCTTAAGCATAACATAAGTGCTAGCACCTGAGCCAATCATGTAGCTATGCACTAGGTGTTTACCTATAATCAAGGACATATAGAAGGGTGGGGTTTTAACAACTTTACTTACTTGTTTCTCCTCTTCTTGGCATATTTTGATAGAAGTGCATGGCTTTTGTATAGCTAGATCAGCTGCATGGGAGTTGTGCCAGAGCTTCATGCAACACATATTGCTGAGATGGAATGGTGAGGGAATCCCACATTGTGACGCTTATGTTTGTTCTATTCATCTAATCAATAATGCTGAATGGAAGGCCACTGCCATCTTGTGCATTTGGGGAACGGTATATCTTCTTAACTACTCAGGTGTAAAAACCTAAATTTTAGCTAAAGGAGAGGCTTTTCCTACCAAAGGAGGGATGCGTGCTGCTTCAAAGGGATATTTATTTGGGGCCTCTTGTATAAAGCTTAATTTTGTGAATATGCTGCAAGAGGTCTTGTTTACTTCTTTCTTCTGAGAATCTGCTTGAATTGTTGGGATTGTGACCTGCATGCCTGATTCCAACATTCTCTTCTTGTATATTGTGTTATGCATAATTTGGGCTTGCAGTCTGTTTGTGTCTTCTACAGCTTGGTTGATTACACAGAAGTCCTCTGTGCCAAATATCATCAAATTTGTCTCCAAAGGAACTTCTGGTCTTTCTAGATTATCTGATTCATGGGTGCTTATGGAGGGCTTGTTATCCAAATTTCACCCCCTAGAGTTAATTTGATAACATGCATCAGATTTTTTAGTTCCAAGCAAGTAGATTAATTCAGGAGAAAATCGTAAAATTGGCTAAGTCCTGCTCAAGACTGCCTTTGGGATAGTTGGAACAATTATACGTGGAAGGCGCGGATCGGCCGAAAAGCCTCCAGGTGGCTAATGCCAAATCAGAAACAGTAGGACATCTGGGACAAATGGACGCGAAATGCCCAAATCGACCGAAAGAAAGAAATTTTTTCCAAGTCCTTTACTGGGAGCAAGTGGGACAAGAGTGCGCAGAGGATGCGAACCGGACGGTTCGGAACGAAAAAGGCGCGGATCGGAGAACTGCCTCCAGGCAAACTGGGACATTTGGGACAAATGGATGCGAAGGACGCGAACCGGCCGGTTTGGCCGAAATAGGAAACTTCAGCACAAGGACAAGTGGGACAAAGGGACGTGCGGGACGCGGATAGCTGAAGGAGCCGAAAGCCAATCAGATCACGCCACATGTCACTGGCAGAAAAGGGACGAGGAAGCCCATTTCGAGTGGATCGGAGGATTCTATCCTGTGAAGCACTGGGACATCTAGGACAAAAGGACGTAGTGGATGTGAAAATCTAGCAGGCCCGATGACAAATCACAGCATGACACGTGTCGCTAAGGAAAAAGGTCCAAAAAGTCAAAGGGGCGAGTTTTCGAGCACTGATCCGAACCAATGAAATAGTGCCACGTGTCCAAGTTTAAGGGGCCCACAAGAAAAGCCCATGAAAAGGTGGAGAGAGGGAATTAATCAGCGAATCAGGGCTTGCCACGTGTCGTCCAGATGGCAGAGCACGGGAAAAGATTTTAAAACCTGTTCTTGCCTGTTTTGTGCCCTAAATCTTCAGACCTTCGTATCTTTCGATCCAGAGCTCGGATTTGCACGTTCTTTATATCAACGGAAAGATGTTGAAATTCTCTACATGATTCTGGGATCAATCTCACATTTTGGTGCAGTTTGGAGGGAGAAAATTAAGAAAATGTCTCTGACGCGTGGTGATAGATAGAAGTAATGCTTCAACAACCAACTTTAATGCAGCAGACAGCTCGCCGCTCCTGTTAGACAACCCGCCATTTTTCCAGAATCCACCACTTCTGCCATAATGAGATGATTTTAAATGCTACCAAGAAGTGGTTGGGGGAGATTCTGTATTTCCTCTCTCTCCCCTCTCATTTCTTCATATATATTGTAAAGAGGAGCTCCTTTAAGAGGTCGAACATTTTTATTTTGCATCCTCCTTTATTCCCTCGCTTGCCAGAGAATTTGTGGAGCTTTCAAACCTCCCATATGGGTTGTAATGCCAGTATTTTTCCTCTTGGCCACTGCAATGTATTGTATCGACTCTTGAGTAATAATATATGTGTTGTGATTGACTCTCAACCCTCTCATGTATTCATTGCTATCATTTTGATCTCTTATAGCAGTTTGGTTACCTGTGCATGGCGTTTGTATTGCATCTATGTGGTCTGTGTTAAATTTTTCAAAAAATGAGTGTCTAACATTCCTCTGTGCATCACCTTTGTAGTTTAGGTTTTATTCTATGCATTTTCTTACCCTGTCTCCTTGGCAAGTTAGATTAGGTTTTAGCAAACCCTCTGCATTTTTTGTGTGCATCTGAACAGAGGAATAGGAACCAGCCTTCTCTGGAGAATCTTTTCTCATCTTTACAAGTCCCACACTTGGAGAAAGGATTCCATGTTGTGCAATCACACTGGATGCCTGAACATCAACCTAGAAGCCTGATCTGCATCCAGGGGTGATGTGAGTCTGCAACAACAGTTTTGGCACGCCCGGTGGGACACTAGAGGTCTCATTTTTATTGCAGCAAAGTTGATATGCATCTGCTGCAGTTTTCTTGCTTATAAGAGCTATTATTTGCATATCTGGTGACTCCAAGGGGAAGAATCAACTGGTTTCAGCAGTGCAGGCCTGAAAACTCATGAGAAGAATCACCACAAGGTCAAGAGTTGGAGAAGAAGAAGTGCTGTTTGAATACCTGCAGTTATCTCCAAGAAGAAGGCAAAGAGGAAGAAGGATTCAAAGGTCTCCATCTCCACCAAACAGAACTCTCTCAACTCCTCCACCTGACAGGCCTTTCATTCAGTATACAAGGGTTTTAAGACCGATTAGAATGGCTCAGAACAATCCCTACGTCAACTTCACAGGCAGCAGCCCACTTGCTCTCAATGCACAACATCCAGTTCCTATTGCAGCCTTGAAGAACATTCCCTACTTCACCGGAGAAAATCAGACTACTCCAGGTGATCATGTTAAAGATATTGCTAACCTTTGTGCAATCCATGAAATCAATGAAATGCAAGTGGCTGTCAAGTTACTGGCATCTTCCTTCAAGGGTAAAGCATTACAATGGTTTAGGAGCCTTGGAGCTGGTTCTATCACAAACTAGAATCAGCTGTGTATTGCACTTCATGAGCAATTTGGAGAGAAGGGAGACAACTTGTCTCTTTTGGAGCAGCTGACAACTATCAAGAGAGCCCCCAATGAGCAGCTGACTGACTTCAACTTCAAATTTCAAAGGTCTTGGGATAGGATTCCAGTGGCAGTCAGGCCAACAGCAGAAGGTGCTTTTCTATATTACCTTAAAGCTTTGAATTCTGATATTTCTATGTTAATTCAGTCCATGGGAGGCACAACAATCCCTATGGCTTATAGCATTGCCATTAGGGCTGAAAACTGTCTTATTCAAGCTGGTAAACTGGCTCCTAGGCCTCCCATGCCCTTGTATCCAAACTTAGAAAATCCAAGCACTAGTCAAGCACCCACTTTGGCTCTAGTTCCCACTCCTAGAAATCAGAGTTCAAATGAAGCCTCCACTTCATCTCCAAGTGCTTCAAATGAACTCCAAGAGGTCATGAAACAGTTGCAAAATTTGGGAAATGAGCTGGTTACTATTAAAAGGCAACAAGCCCAAGGTTTCAGACCTTCTTATCAACCCCAAGCTCAGCCTAATAGGCAGCCATACCAACCACAAAGACCACCTAATCCAGCTGCAAATGTGAATCAAACAAGGCCTCCTACCAATAGACCATTCCAGCCCTATAATCCAAATGCCATATCTCCCTCTAAGGCATTAGTGCCAACACATAACAACATTGCTCAGGAATATGACTGATGCTTTCCATGCAATGAGCCTCATAACCAATCCATGTGTTTCAATGGTGCTCTCAATCAAGCACTAATGGTGACAACTACTGGTGTGGAGGGTGAGGGCAGTCAAGGAAACAACCAACAACAAGAAACATTCCAACAGCAATCAGCCCCAAATGACACCACATTGGTGAACTGGCAAGCAGAAGATTTTTGTGGCATGAATCAGGCAGTTTCTCAAGGTGTTGCAGCCAACACAAGGTCAAAGAGGAGAAATTTGGGTGAAGAACAGCCATTAGCCCCAGCCAATCCACAACCTTCCACGGCTCCACAAATGATTGGCAAGCAAAGTCTAGTTTCAAATGCACAAGGGCAGCCAAGAACAGCCCCTAGGCCAACTCAAATGCCAGTTGTTGCTACCCACGTGCAAGGAGTGAATGTGCAAACCAAGGGATAGCAGAGAGATCCTTCATCCCCATTCAGTATCATTGAACAGATGAAGAAGACTAACGTCAATATATCAATGTGGGAATCCCTATCCATCCCAGGCCAAAGAGATCTGCTGCAAGCTGCCATGAAGGATTGGCCAACTTCAAATCAGCAGGTTCAGATGCAAGACAAAGTGCTTACAAATGCTGCCCAGCCTGAAGGAAGTCATGGAGGACAACAAGGTAAAATGTTGAAGCCCCCTCCTTTCTATGTTTCATTAATCATTGGGGATAAACTAGTACACAATTGCATGATTGATTCCGGGGCAAGTAGCTCAGTGATGCCCAAGCAAATAGCTGATCAACTAGGGCTCCAGTATGAAACAACATCCAAAGGGGTAGTGTAGCTAGATGGGACAGCAATAGCAACAGTTGGAGTGATTAGAAATTTGAGTCTTACCTTGCATGCATGTCCAAATGTTGTTGTTTTACAAGATGTATCAGTCATAGACCTTCCACCACTCTTTGCCCTTTGCTTGTCAAGGGACTTCATAGCCAAAAGGCTATTTATCTGCTGATTGGTCTCACATGCTGTTTAGAACAAGGTATGGAACTAAGGCTACAATTAGGTCTGAACCTATTGCAAACTTCCATATTGAGCCTTACACTCCAAGTCAGATTAATGCCAATTGCTCAGCATTTGATCAAGAAGATCACCCTAGTACTGATGAGGCTGACACCAAGGTTGGAAGTATCCCGGACCTAACTCTTGATGAATGGGCAAACAAGATACATGCTTTTGATCCCTATCAAGAAGTAGAAGAATCTGAGCTGGGAGTCTATTGTATACATGAAGAAAATCAACCTGTTCCTAGCATCACCAAGCCAAGCCATAACGATGACAATGAGGTATGGCAGCTGTTTTTTTGACGGATCAAGGAGTAGGCAAGGTGCAGGAGGTGGAGCCATGCCTGTTACACCTCAAGGAATAAAGTACTATTCAGCTTTTAGATTTCAATTTGCATGCTCCAATAACACTGCTGAATATGAAGCCTTGGTGCAAGGGATGCATTGGGCAATCAAGAGAAAAATAAAGAATCTTACAAGTCTTTGGGGACAGTGAATTGATTGTAAATCAGGTCAAGGGACGGTATGCTGCCAAGAATGATCTACTCAAGTGCTACAAGAACAGGGTGTGGGACCTCATGGAAGATTTTGAAGGTTTTGGCATCGAATCCATTCCTAGGAAAGAGAATCAAGCTGCTGACAGGCTTGCAGCAGTAGGGGCAGCCTTTGACATTATGGAAAGCATTCAACAAGACAAGGTATAGCCAAACATCCACGTGATTGTGAGGCCTTCAGTGCCGGATAACAGTGTCAGTTGGCAAGTGTTTGAGAATGACCAGCAAATTGTTAATTTCCTACAAGAAGAAGCTGAATTCTCAGCTAGGAATCAGGACAGACTAGAGCAGCAGTATGGGGATCAAGTAGTGCAGCTACGGATAAACAAGCTTCCCAAGGGTTTAGTAACGTTAGAGTCTATCTTCAACCCTAACGACCAGTTCCGTAAAGAAAAGGATAACATCCAGGTCAAGAGGGAAGATTCAGAGCCAATTCCGGTTGGGGAAGGCAAAACACTTCAAATTGGTAAAGTGGCCACTGAGCAGGAGAAATCAGATTTCATACAGCTTTGCCAAGAATTTCCAGATGTCTTCGCTTGGAGCTATGAAGACTTGAGAGGATTCAATCCGAATTTGGCACAACATACCATAGAATTGGATCCAGATGCTAAGCCCATCAGGAAAAATCAGAGACCTGTTAACCCTCACATTGAGCCTCTAATAAAGAAAGAGCTAAATAAGCTAATAGAGGCAAGCATTATATTCCCGATCAAGCACTCAAGTTGGGTTGCTAACTTGGTTCCGGTCAGGAAGAAGAGCGGAGAAATCAGGTTGTGTGTGGACTTCTAAGACCTCAATAGGGCATCTCTCAAAGATCATTACCCGCTTCCTTCAATGGAACAAATATTGCAAGTAGTATCCGGTTCAGAGAGATTCTCTCTCCTAGATGGCTACTCAGGGTATAATCAGGTGATGGTGAAAGAAGAAGATCAATTCAAGACAGCCTTCACAACTAAATGGGGCACATATGCTTACAAGAAGATGCCATTTGGGGTATCCAATGCTGGTGCTACCTTTCAAAGGGCAAAGGACATGGCATTCAAAGGCTTGATCAACAAGATAGTGCTGATATATCTAGATGATATCACTATCTTCTGAAAGAATGTAGCAGACCATCTCTTTCACCTCAGGTAAGTGTTTAAGAGGTGTAGAAAGTTCAGAGTGTCTTTGAACCACAAGAAGTGCATCTTTCTTGCACATGAAGGAAAGCTCCTTGGCCATATTGTCTCGAAAAAGGGACTGGCAATTGATCCGGAGAGGATTGAAGCCATAAGAGCACTGCCATTGCCAAGTCACAAGAAGGCTCTTCAAAGTTTCTTGGGAAGGATCAATTTCGTCCGCAGGTTTATTCCAGATTTTGCAGCCCTTATCAAGCCCATCACCAAAATGTTAAAGAAGAGCATGGCTTTTAAGTGGACAGCAGAAGGCAAGGAGAGCTTTGAAGCAATCAAAGAAGCTATCTCTCAGGCACCAACCCTCATCAACCCAGACTTCTCCAAGGATTTCATCCTCTATACATTTGGAGGCAATGACACTATTTCTGCCATTCTGGTATAGCAGAACAAAGATAATGATGAGCAGCTGATTGCCTTTTTCAGCCAGAGCTTAGATGACTGCGAGGTGAGGTACTCTTTTATTGAAAAACATGTACTTGCAGTAATCAGAAGCTTGAATAAATTCAAGCATTTAGTCTCAAACAACAAGCTCCAGTTGCTGGTTTCACATGCTGGAGTTAAGGACTTCCTCCTCAACAAGGATTTTAATGAGAAAAAGGCAGGTTGGATCACCCGTGTCATGGAATATGACATTGATATTAAGATCACCAAGCTGGTAAGAGGGAAAGGACTGTGTGAGCAGCTGGTTTTGGGGAAGCAAAAGGAAGTATGCAACGAAGAAGAGGCTGTTTTGACAGTCCAAGACAGCCATGATCCAAGTGGCAATCAAGAAGAAGACAATGCTGCCCCCGACTCCCTGCTGGACCCAAGGTATTATGCACTTCCTAAGCACAGGCCTATGCCCTCTGGAGATGAACAAGACCCAAAGGAGACACTTCAGGTTGCAGGCTGTTCCGTACGCCATTGTTGATGGAGTTTTATTCAAGAAAGATGTGAATGGAGTGCTGTTGAGATGCATTAGCACAGATTAGATTCAAAGGGTGTTGGAAGAGTTTCATGGTGGACCAGCTAGTGGCCATTTCGCACCAAGAGTGACAGCTCTAAAAATCATGAAGGATGGTTATTATTGGCCTAAAATTTTCAGTGATTGCTATGCATGGATCAAGAGGTGTAATAATTGTGCATTCTTCATAGGAAAAGAAAGACTTGCTGCCCTTCCATTGCACCCAATCTCAGTTGACCAGCCATTCATGCAATGGGGTTTGGACTTCATTGGAGTCATTAATCCCAATTCAAGCCAAGGGCATAAATGGATTTTGACAGCCACAGACTACTTCACCAAATGGACAGAAGCAGTAGCACTCAAAGAGGCAAATGAGTCTAGCATCTTAGACTTTTATGAGGGAATAACAACCAGATTTGGTGTACCTGCCACAATAATCTCTGATAATGCACTGGCATTCATTGGATCTAAGGTGACTGAGTGGGCTATCAAGAACGGTATTTACCTAAGCACTTCATCGAACTATTACCCTCAGGGTAATGGCCAGGCCAAGTCTACAAACAAGAACTTGTTGAAGATCATTAGGACTCTTTATGAGAATCAGAGGTCTTGGCATACCAAACTGAAATCAGCCTTATGGGCTGATAGGATAACTCCCGAAAGATCCACAGGTAACTCTCCATTTAGGCTTGTCTATGGAAGAGAGGCAATCTTGCCCATGTCACTTGAGTTGCCAATATTGGAACTCATGAAGTAGCTGGAGTTACTTGAATTTGAGCCCATGGAGGTGAGATATGCAGAGTTGATGGAGTTGTAAGAGATCAGAAATCAGGCATCCCAAGCAATGGAAAAGGATCAAGCTTTGATCAAGAATACCTTTGATAGAAAGGCCAAGGATAGATCTTTTCAAGTTGGAGATCTAGTGTTGAAATGGGATGCAGACAGAGCAAAACCGAGAAGGCATTCAAAATTTGATGCCATTTGGAGTGGCTCATACATGGTCACGAAGTGCAAGAGCAGAAATGCTTTGCAATTGGCCTCATTGGACGGTGAAGAACTGCAGATTCCAGTAAATGGAATCTATCTCAAACATTGCTACTGAAAATAAGAGGTTCACCCTTGTAAATATTAGCCTAGATTTCAATTCCTCTAAGTGCGTATGTACATTGTCTTGTTGTAGTTAGGTTTCAGTTTCCCTAAGTGCTTTGGTGTAGGTTTTGTCGCTCCTAGATTGAGTTTTTTTACAGTTCAGTGTGCTCTCATAGAGGGAGTTGCAGCATCAGGCTCATTTCAGGTTATTGCTTATGACTCCATGCCCAATGGATCGCTAAAAGGCCACTGATCTTCTACCTAGCAGGTAGGTGACCCCGAAAAGTCACCAAATTGTTATCCAAATTTCACCCCCCAGAGTTAATTTGATAACATGCATCAGAGTTTTTAGTTCTAAGCAAGTAGATTAATTCAGAAGAAAATCGTAAAATTGGCTAAGTCCTGCTCAAGACCGCCTTTGGGACAGTTGGAACAATTATACGCGGAAGGCATGGATCGGCTGAAAAGCCTCCAGGTGGCCCAAACAGAAAAGGGACATCTGGGACAAATGGACGCGAAATGCCCGAATCGGCCGAAAGAAAGAAAATTTGTCCAAGTCCTTTACTGGGAGCAAGCGGGACAAGAGTGCGCAGAGGACGCGAACCGGCCGGTTCAGCCGAAAAAGAGAACTGCAGCACTGGGACATTTGGGACAAATGGATGTGAAGGATGTG
Organism: Taxus chinensis; assembly: GCA_019776745.2. Classification (NCBI taxonomy): domain Eukaryota; kingdom Viridiplantae; phylum Streptophyta; class Pinopsida; order Cupressales; family Taxaceae; genus Taxus; species Taxus chinensis. The sequence continues at coordinate 18,014,691 of CM034146.1, read as the reverse complement.
AACCGGCCGGTTTGGCAGAAACAGGAAACTTCAGCACAAGGACAAGTGGGACAAAGGGACGCGTGGGACGTGGATAGCCGAAGGAGCCGAAAGCCAATCAGATCACGCCACGTGTCACTGGCAGAAAAGGGACGAGGAAGCCCATTTCGGGTAGATCGGAGGATTTTGTCCCACAAAGCACTGAGACATCTAGGACAAAAGGACGCGGTGGACGCAAAAATCCGGCAGGCCCGTGGACAAATCACAGCATGACACGTGTCACCAAGGAAAAAGGTCCAAAAAGTCAAAGGGGTGAGTTTTTGAGCACTGATCCGAACCAATGAAACAGTGCCACGTGTCCAAGTTTAATGGGCCCACAAGAAAATCCCACAAAAAGGTGGAGAGAGGGAATTACTTAGCGAATCAGGGCCTGCCACGTGTCGTCCAGATGGCAGAGCGTGGGAAAATATTTTAAAACCTGTTCTTGCCTGTTTTGTGCCCTAAATCTTCAGACCTTCGTATCTTTCGATCCAGAGCTCGGATTTACACGTTCTTTATATCAACGGAAAGATGTTGAAATTATCTACATGATTCTAGGATCAATCTCACATTTTGGTGTAGTTTGGAGGGAGAAAATTAAGAAAACGTCTCTGACGTGTGGTGATAGACAGAAGTAATGCTTCAACAACCAACTTTAATGCAGCAGACAGCTCGCCGCTCCTGTTAGACAACCCACCATTTTTCTAGAATCCGCCGCTTCTGCCATAATGAGATGATTTTAAATGCTACCAAGAAGTGGTTGGGGGAGATTCTGGATTTCCTCTCTCTCCCCTCTCATTTCTTCATATATATTGTAAAGAGGAGCTCCTTTAAGAGGTCGAACATTTTTGTTTTACATCCTCCTTTATTCCCTCGCTTGCTAGAGAATTTGTGGAGCTTTCAAACCTCCCATATGGGTTGTAATGCCAGTATTTTGCCTCTTGGCCACTACAATGTATTGTATCGACTCTTGAGCAATAATATATGTGTTGTGATTGACTCTCAACCCTCTCATGTATTCATTGCTGTCATTTTGATCTCTTATTGCAGTTTGGTTACCTGTGCATGGTGTTTGTATTGCATCTATGTGGTCTGTGTTAAATTTGCAAAAAACGAGTGTCTAACATTCCTCTGTGCATCACCTTTGTAGTTTAGGTTTTATTCTATGCATTTTCTTACCCTGTCTCCTTGGCAAGTTAGATTAGATTTTAGCAAATCCTCTGCATTTTTTGTGTGCATCTGAATAGAGGAATAGGAACCAGCCTTCTTTGGAGAATCTTTTCTCATCTTTACAAGTCCCACACTTGGAGAAAGGATTCCATGTTGTGCAATCACACTGGCTACCTGAACATCAACCTAGAAGCCTGATCTGCATCTAGGGGTGCTGTGAGTCTACAACAATAGAGCTCACAGGATGAATCATTCTAGATCATGAAAGCTTGGGTGAACACAACATTAGCAAAATGATATTGAATATGAGGCATGTTGCAAGGGAACCACCATTCTGAATCTTGTGCCAAGTTGTTCTAAACTAAAACAAGCACCCGGCTCGCACTGGGTGCTAGGAGAGAAGGTGCGGGAGGAACAACTTACAAGGGTAGATGTACATTAGGATGTCATCTATCATTTTTCTGATTGGGTGCATATCTTTGATTTCCATATTGATTCCTCCAAGGCTGATTGCCTTGACCATGCGGCTGATTAGAATTACCTCTATAGGTTTGTGCCTATTGCTTTTCTAATGATATGACCTTGTTTGCTAAATTTCTGATCAAGGCCTTCAATTCTTCATCTTCCTTTTATGGTGATGGATAATAGGATGTTGAGACAACTGGTTGCACACTTTTATCAGGGATAGGAATAAGGGCCACATAAGGCTAGGGTGCTTGAGACATCTCTAGGAACAAGGGCATAGGCGTTATAGGAGCCAATTTTCCCACCTGAATAAGATTATTTTCTGCCCTTACTGCAATGCTATAAGTAGTTGGTACAGTCCTACCTCCCATAGATTTGATCATAAATGAAATATCACTATCGAGTGCCTTCAAGTAATAAAGGAAAACATGTTGGGCTATAGGTCTTACCACAAGAGGGATTATATCACAAGTTTTTAAAAATGTGATGTTGAAATTAGTCATCTACTCATTGGGCACCCTCCTTGTTATTCTCAGTTGCTCCACCAATGATAGGTGATCTGAATTATCTTCAAAGTAATTATAAAGAGTTGTTCCTAACTCATCCCATGTGGTGATAGATCCAAGTCTCAAGCCTTGGTACCATTAAAGTGCTTTACCTTTGAAAGAGGCTACAAGCAACCTGACTGCTATATCATCACATGTGATTAGATAGAGTGAACACACATTTGCTATATCTTGGATATAATCCTAAAGGGTGGCTTGATTCTCACCAGTAAAGTAAGGAATACTTTTGAGAATGCCATTTAGCATATCATGTTGCATAGCTAAGAGTATGGGACTCCCTCCAGAAAAGTTAAGAAAGGAAGGAGGTTATTGATGTGCCATTTTAGGGCGTGCAGACTGTCTTTTTTGAGGAGGAGTTGAGTGGGCATGACACACTAGAGATAGAGATACGTGTGTGGGATTTCTAGAATGAAATCTTCTCGGGGAGAGATGGAGGTATTCAAAAGAATCTTCAACTACTGCACTTCTTCTTGTGTGCACTCTTCTCATGAAAGGTGCTTAGGACTACTGGAACAAAGATCTTAAAATATTGGGAGTCACTAGATGTGTTGAAAGGAGCCTTCAAAGGTTAAAACACTAAGTCCACACACCGGAACTTAGAGATATGAAATTTGATCTTTTAATGTTGGTCCCATCGGGCATGCCAAAAACTATTGGTTGCTCAAATTTACACCCGCATATTGGATCTCGGAAGGGCTGAGGTGTTTGAGACCACAATGGAACCATCCCCAAGTTGTGGGATCTTGCAAGCTTGGGAGGGATCTCTAGAGAAGGCCGGTTCCTCTATATATTTCTACTGCTACTGCTAATTCTATTGCTAAAAGGGGAAACTAAGCTAATAATGCCAAGGGACCAAGGATAGAAGGATAACATGGAAGGAAACTACACTAAAAGGTGATAGCACTATAAAAGAGGGATGAACGCTATCTATTCTGAGTGAGAATGACAAGGAATGCATGAAAGGAGGCTAAGCATGAGTAGCATAGTGAAACACTCATTCACCAGATCGTTCTTATGGAACGCAACTAAATATGGAACTGCAGGGGACCTAAAGTAGAACAACCAACACACAACACAAAAGAAAAGGAAATAAAAAGGAATGAAAACAAGTTAGTATAGAGAATAGTAATAAAACTATGCTTCTATCACTTCTAGAAATGCACAGAGATGTTACAATGATGAAGGACGCTGATATCCACATGCAAGAGCCAAACATAGAGGTCTATAACTCAAAATACAGAAAATATGGACTCCTTGTCAAAATGCGTAAGGATCTAGAGTGGCTAACATAACAAATAAATTGTTCTTACATTTATAGATGAATCCATGGAGGAAGAAGGGATAAGGAAGGAAAAAAAATTCAAAACACAACCACCAATAAGAAGCATTCAATGCCTGCAAATCCACCTAGAGATCTTTGAAATATGCTTCCCTATGCCTGCTTGACGTGCTTGGAGAAGAAATGAGGGAAAATAATATCAAATATTGTGGTTAGAGTAATCAGATATGCTCATCAATGTTTAGAGAGACGTTTTCCCATTTCTCACCTACCAGATCTGACAAAATTTGAATTTTGAATTTTTGGCACTATAGCTGATGATAGCAGCTCTCTAACAAGTCCATGTGTGTGCTGATATGAGATTTGTAGTAGAAGATACAACTGTTAGAAGATTTAAAAGTCATCAGCACACAAAAACCACATGGTGCACACAAATTTTCTGAAATGATGACCAACTTGTGTGAATTATTTTCATTTTTGCCACATGTCACTTACTGATTTATTGCAAGGATTCGGCGCCCTGTTGGTGTGCTTTGACTGATTACATGTGACACACTCAGGCATGTCAAAAGGTTACCTAGCATAGAAGGGCATGAGGAAAGGGTACACAGAGAAAACAGAGGAAGGAACAGAGGGGGTACGTGCAATGCACGCAGGGAAATGAGGCAAACTAGTAAGTTGAGAATGCACGGTCAAGGCACAACTATTACAAAGTAATGGGCACAGTATGTGAGGTACCAAGGACATAACTAATAGAAGAAAACATGGGGAACACGGAAAGGAAGGAGACATAAATCTTTCCAATTTCTAGGCTCTCTAGAGACTTCTACATATACATACCAAGCACACGCACATCCTTGTAAAGTGGAATAAAAATTTTACACACAGAGAGAAGGTGTTAAAGCTTCCCACCCCTCTATCTAGAGTCTCTAACACATCTAAATGTGGTGTTGAACAAGTTTATTACCATGATAAGTATAGATTTGAGTCAGTGCATTGCTCCTATAGAGCCTAGTGTTAAGAGCAATCCTAATTTCATTCCATCCTACAAGATTATCCTTGTGGACCACCCACTAGTGCGTTACTATCCCGCGTAGGGTATATGCTAGCATATTCCTTCTCTCCAGTGGGTCTATCAACCATTATTCAATAGCGTATAAGAATACCATATGATCTCCTTCTATGGTGTAACAAGGTCCCAAGTTATTACCTATTGTCCTAATATAATGTGGTTTTTTGTCCTTAAGAAATATGCTCTTTACTATGCGCCCTACCAACTCATAAGTGTTATGAACCCAACTATCACAAGCAACACTTGTAGTATCACTAATAGATTGAGCATCCTCCCACTAAAGGATTCCTTCTTTAAATGGCATCAAGAACCTCTGGATCTCGAATGGTGCATACATAAATCCTATTCAGGTCTTCTTCACTCAAAGGCTCAATATAGGGCACATATTTTCCATTTGTTAAAGGGATAATAACTCTTTCCTCCTTATTTTAAAATCTGATATAACCCTTATTGAACCAAATATCAACATTATTTTATTAGCACAAAGGACACCCTAATAGAGCTGGGAAGCTATCTGACTCTGCCAACGCTAAAACCTCAAAATCTCCAGTGAACTTTGCTCCTTGTATGGTAATGGATGCATCTTTTAAATCTCTGATGGGAGTGGTCTTAGTCCAATTAACCATGAACAATACATTAGAGGATGGCTAAAATGGGGGCTCCCCATTTTTTCCCATCCATCTAAGGTAAGAACATTGACTTCCATGCCTGTATCGATCAATATAATACTCAATAGCCACCCATCCATAACAACATTCAAAGTTATTTCCTTGTCATAATCTAGGCTATGAGGGGGGAGATTTGCATGGAGGATTTTCTATCCAGTATCAGTACTTACGCGTGGAGTATTTCCTTTTAACCAATTCCCCAATAGTGGAATGATATTCTCCTAGTGCAATAATTTGCACACTTCTCTCAAGTCATCTGTATCAGTTTGGACTGTCTTTGATGCTTTATTTTTATCCATCTTCCATGATTTCTCTTTTAAATATTGTATTTCACCCTATAGATTTCTGAGTACCTCCCTGGTTTCTTGGTAAACCTCCTTTTGATGGGTAGGATCTGGGTTCCATGTATGTAGAACCTCCTCCTTAGTGATGCTAGGCTTCTGTTGTAATGCTTCCCTGGCACGCGCTGCTTCAGCGCGGGTCATGATATTTACCTACAATGCCTCAGATTTTGGTTCCAATTTGGGCATCCAGTGATTCTCCATAGTGTGTTATATCCTAACCATCCCTTCCCTTTTTTTCTTGTTTATGCTACTTATTAAGATACTCATCCAAGTTCGGGCACTCCTCATAACTATGATTCTTTCCACAAAAAGAACATGTAATATTCTTAGGACATTCACACCTGTAGTGGTCAGAAGATCCAAATGTATAACACATTATGAAAGGAAACTCACTTCTTCAACCACCATGGCCTCGTCCTCCAAATCTATCACGATATCCTCGACCTCGACCATGATAGCCTTCAAAATGCCCTTCATTCCGATTATATCTCACCTGATTGTGATCCTGATCCTGATGCTTGTTCTTGCCTTTAGATTTATCAAAAAATATTGTCTATTGTACACCAATATCTATAGCATCATTGATCTAACCAATCAGCTGGCAATCTTCCATGTCATGAGTCATGGACCTAAAGATTTTGTAGTAGCATGAAAAATTCTTCCTTATCGTGCATTGTAGTAATGGGCAGTGGCTAGCATCATGGTTTAGATGGCATATCTCACAGTCTAACAGTAGTGAGAACACTAATATGCATGGAAAAATATCCTTTGTGTGACCTTCTACTTCACAATATGTGCACCAAATCCCTGTGCGCGTCTCATGTGCTGAGTTTGCCAATAGTTTCTCCAACTACTTTGCCATAGCTGCAATATGTGCTCCTAAAAATAGGCTTACCCCAGTATCTATACTTCTAACTACCTCAGCGTGTAAGGTGGCTTCAAGTGCTTCATGTGGATCAGTGTATGTTTTATGTGATAGGGCCCTCCTAAAAGGTGTAATCAAGCCTCCAACAAACCATTGTGCATGCTATCTTGTGTTAATATCATAAGAAAGATTAGATAACAACGTTTTAAAACTAACATCATACTCTCTGAAACTATCAGTAGTGCCTTGCTTAATATCTTTGAGTGTACTTATAATCTTTTGCTCAAACTCACAGATGTGAAACTCTTTAAGGAACAAATATCTTAAAGTTGGATAGTCTACGCAAGTCTGATCAGGGTTAAACTTTATGTACCAAATGTGTGCGTACCCTTGTAACGTAGTAGTAAAATGACTTGCCATATGCTCAGAAGCTGTGATTCCTTTTGCACGCCACAATATTTCATGCATATGCACATATTCAAAAAAAAATTCTATGCTGCTATACTCTGGAAGATGAAGATATATCTCCATGTAAATATTTTGGGGTTGGTGTAGACCTTTCCCACCTGATCTAGAACCATTTGTGTTTCCTTGGCATCCAGAACCACCAGATCCACTAGAGATAGAGCCACCTATACCTTCTAATCCCAAACGTGTAGCTAGGTTCGAAGTAGAAGATGTACTTTCCTTTGTCCCAATAGTAGTAATGAACTATACCTCAACAGTCTACGAGGTTTTACTACTCCCAGAAGATAGTCCAAAAATCTGCATGCCTGAATTCTATGTAGATGATACACCTGAAAAGATACTCCCATATAACAACGAAGTTGTTTACGTTTTCATCATTGTGCCTCTTATAAGACTCTCTCCTTCTCTCCCACTACTTGAATTAGCTTGCTGACTATTTTTTGTACTAAATATTGGAAAACCAAGCACAAGGGAAAGATTTCCATGTAGATTCAGATGTGTGACCATGACCCAGGTCATCTCTTCTAGCACACTTATTCCTGAGGCCTAGGAGGGTTTCCTATCATGCTTTCCCAAATAAGGGATTTATTGATGCATGGGTTCTATGTCTTTTGTGTGAACTTCAACTCCTTCCCGAACTATCTTTCTTCACAATGCTATTTGCTCTACAACCTCCCGCTGCTTCTCTACCACCCTATTATGTGCCTCATTATACTTAAGCCTCCTTTCCTCTCTACCACAAGGTCTGTCATCTTTGACCAAGCTTACTCCTGGCCCCACGCATGGAGGGGTTTAGTTAGCCATCAATTTTCTCTCCAAATTCAAAGTTACCATCAAAATTTTGATTACCAGTGGAATTTCCTGTAGGTAAGTTCCCCTGGGATATCCTAAAAAATGGAATTCAGTTACCTCTGGGCACGAATAAGTGGAAATTGAGTACACTAAGGTATAACTATTTAGAACACCATGGAACCACACATCTACAACGCGAGTCCAAATTAGATCAACATCATAAAGGGTCTGAAATTATTCATACATCCAGACAAGTGTGTGATACCTCCAATTCCATTTAGACACATAAGCAACTAGCCACTCGTACAATTCTACTAGAAAAATAACAAATAAGCTCTCATTAAAATTATCATACATATTTTGTTCTACCCATGCACGTGCATTAAATTTAGATCTATTGTTGAACCTCCATGTGTATTCTTCTTCTAAGTCATGTATCCACTCCTTAACACTTTTTAGGGTCAACATGTATGTATTCATCACAAACCATCCTGAAAACAACTGAAAAAGAGGTCCTGGAAACAAAACCAATGATGTAGCCTAAAATTCACTAGTAAAAGCCCAGGCGCACTAGTACATCACTCAGCCTAGACCGAGCATTCACCAAAAGTGTAGAAAAGTATTAGGCCCCTCTTTAGGGTTATTGTTGTAGGATGTTTTCATGATGAAGACTTAAATCATTCAGATCTATGACTAATATATCATTCTACAGTACATATTCAAATATAGATATAGAGAATAACAAACTTAAGAGATAACCATGATGAAATCAAGCATCCACGAACCAATTATACTCAGGATTTGGCACTTTGATTCAACTAACACACTCCATTGCATTAAACATGATAAACACACATAAGCTTATTAAAATAAATAGTACCATAGTCTATGCGTGTATCAGATTTAGTAACATAACCTCATAATAATTCAGTTCTTACATCCCTTTATGCTACACAGTTCACTACATATAAGGGTGGGGAATTTCCCTTCACCACTTATCTAATCCCAAAATAGGTCACATTTTATTATTAGCCATGTGCCGTTACAATAATAGCCACACATGCAAGTGCGATAACAATATCAGTTCACAATTCTATATTTAGCTTGCATCTATGTAAAGAGCTTCATAGCTGATCCTCCAAAAATAGCCAAAGCGTGTCACACAAGTCTCTAACCAATTTGTGTGTTCTACACACTATCTTATAAAAATATATCCTCATCGTGACAATGGCTAAGTCCCGCAATCTATCTCTGATATTGACGCGTGATTCCTTTCCAATCCTTCCACAATTTTGAATGCGCTTTGCTCTTCCACGTGAAACTTTTGTATGTTCTTTGCTAAGTTCCATATTTTAACTGATCAACATTGTTTTAATTTTCAAAAGGGATAAAAATACCTCATATAGGAATCATAGAAAAAAATTGAGATAAAGAAGATAGACATAAAAATAATTGGGAACATAGTTGTACTATGTGTGTTGAGAATGGGCATATTCTCATTCTCATAAATTCATTATAGAATTAGGAACATACTTTTATGGCATATTCTAAATATTGTAATCCAATATTAGACTACTTAAAACCTAATAATAAACATATTGGAATCCAATATCACATTAGATAAAAACAAATAATGGAAATTTAGGAATCTAACTTCAACAATTATTAAACCAAAAATAATAACAATATAAATCTATACTCTTGGAGAAATTTCCACATTTAACAAAATTATGGTTGAGGTAACATGTAGGGAGATATATAATTTCATATATATGTTCTTTTTCTATCAATAAGTCAAAATTCCAAAAGAATATATAGAGAAGAAAAAATTTTCAACCGAATGAGGGTCGTTCACTTATACATTTATTTCAATCGGTATTCAAAATGCACCCTCTATCTTCTCATTCATTGTTATAACTATGTTTGAGGATTTTAGACTAAAATTTCTTCAGGTGTACCTATATGATTGGATGATTTATGGATTAGTAAGGGACCATTGTGATAATTTGAGACTAACATTTGAACAGTTCTGAAAATTATAGATTTCTCTCAATTTTAAGAAATGTGTGTTTGCCACGCCATTTGATACCACGTTAGGACACATCATATGCAAGAATGAATTGTTAGTGGGTCCATCCAAAATTTTAGTAATAGTAACTATTGAAATGCCATCAACTTAGATTGAGGTTTGTGTCTTTCTAGAAAGTTGTGGGTATGATATTTAATTCATTGAGGACTTCACAAAAATTACCAATCCGTTAAAAAATCTTATACAAAAAAGTGGATCAATTGAGCGGGGTGTAGATCAACAACGTGTCTTTGAACAACTAAAGGAGAAATTAGCTAAAGAACCTATTTTACAATTCCTAAATTGGAGCACACAATTTCATGTACATGTCGATGCCTCATGAATTGTTGTTGGAGAAATATCAGTGCAAATAGGAGAGGGGATTGTGGATCACCCTATCTAATAAGTAAGTTGAAAACTTACATATGTGGAAATAAATTATATGACCATGGATTGTGAATAAGTATCAATGGTTTATGCACTTCAAAAATTTAGACACTATATTTTAGAAAATCCATTCTTGTTCTTTATGGATCATATGACTCTTAAACATCTATTGAATAAAGAAGTATTGCATGTGAGGATTTATAAGTGGATTATAATTTTTTCAAGAATTCTAGTTTTCGGTGGTGGTGAAGCTTAACAAAAATAATGAATTACCTAATCACTTGTCACGTTTAAACAATGGTGAAGAGGAAAAACTAATTGAATATGGAATGCAAGTTGCCTAATTTTTCTGAATCTAGAGTACTATGGATGAGATGGAAGACATAACATATTTTTCTCCACCATGGAATTACATCAGAAAAATATACATTAAAGCAATGATAACAACTAGTTATTAAATCTGCACCATAGAAACTTAACGGAAAAAAAATCTAGAAAATGGGCCATGGTGAAATTTTCCATTAATGTGTTTCGGAACATGAAAGGACCAATGTTATTCATGAAATGCATGAGGAGAATGTAGGATGCCACTATGATAAGGCATACACCAAGGTGTGTGACCAATTTTATAAGCACATTGATTGATAGGGGGTGAATTAGTCATATAAATTTTTTAACTTCATTTACCATTGCTTAGATTCATCATTCAACTTTATCATTCAACATCCATAAAACCATGTCAACTAATTAGGTGTGTATTAAACATTTACAAATGTAAGAATCAAAAGAGATAACACATGATTCTAGATATAAGTGGGTAACCCACAATGGGAAGAAAACCCGCTAAAACCATAGCTTATATTACACAAAGCAAGGACTTGCAATAATATTACACATACCGCAAGATTTCTATAGTGAGGCACCCACCTCACAAGGAGCACGAACCCGTAAATATTTATTGATATGAATCACAAAAAAAGAATCCTATAAATATTACACATCATAATATATTTTATAAATGAATGACCACATATGATATGTTTATCCCACAGTTGATTGTGATCCAAATGTATCTTCAAACACACTCAATCTTTCTAAAAACAAGCTCTTCTTCAACTCACTCATATCTATCCTCTCATGGGCTGATTAGGTCATTTTACATTGCATCACTGATCCTCTTTCTTTCTCAAGTATTCATCATAATTCTAGGACCTATCCATTACCCTTCGTCACTCTTCTTCAATCCTTTCTAGGTTGTTCATAACACCATGGACAGAACTAGTCATAAATGACTAAAAATACTTGCTTATAAACAAGTCACAACTCTAAATCACCCCTAGGTCATCCATGACCAAGTAGGTTGGTAATTATAACTCAAGAACATACAAAAATTCATATAAAACATCACAAAGGACCCAATTATTTTAGAAGGGGTCAAGACATCATGAAAAATCTCCAATACACTCCAACAAGCTCAAAACATGCTCTTTAAGCACCAACAAATGCATCATGGATATTAAGGGCATCTAGAAACTTAGTGAAAGATACAAAATCATCATGTAACTCAAGGAAAAACTCTAAAAACTTTCCACATGATCAAGAACATCTTAAACATCAAAACTATTCATGAAATACACCAAGAAGCGAGCAAACCCCACAAGGTCTTCAACACTTAAAAATCACCTTCCAAGACTGAATGACTAGGCACACCAAAACACATCATTATAACACATGTGACACATCCACAGGAAGGTATTGATGCCACCTAACTCAAGAAATTTGTTATACTCTTCATAAAATGGCACAAGACCCCAAAATGACTTCTTTTCTAACACTTCTCAAGCTTGCTCCAAGACCACAAAATTAGGTCTTCAAAACAAAGTTGGTTTTCTAGACAATAAAATTTGGTATCACTACCCTTGGTTCCTGCATCCAATTATTTATCCATGGTCCTATCTAGACCCACTTTATTTTAATTCATGTTCATATTTTAATTCTCACCTTTCCTATCTATTAACCTATCAACTTTAATTTTTAATTAATCTTAATTTAATCATTTTCTAATCCTCATCTCATTAGCTAATTACCTCTAATAAGCTTTTATTCCTCCTCCCTATGTTGTTTATCATTCCTAACTACCTAGTTCCATATCCCTATGTTTTTTCTAGATATTATTTAATCCATATTTATCTCCCACCTACCCATATCACTTACCTGGGAAACCCTAACCCACCCATATGCTTTAAAACACTCATCATAATCCATAAAATCCCCATATCTTGAATAAATCACTCATCCACCATATAAAGGGATTGTTCCCCATAGTTGGCAACAACCCACCGGGGTCGTGTTTGACCCTATAAATATAGTTTCACCCCCCTTCAAAATGAGGCATAATCAGATTTTTCTTGCACTGTCTGCACTTATTTTTGAGCTTGAGCATCCTTACAGCTGTGTCAACCTTCTTGGAGTCCATTTGAGCTTGTCTTGCATATCCTATGGAGAATTTGGGAATTTTATCCTTACTTTGTGTTTTTTTATGCTATCATTTATTATTATTTCTATTATCTTTCAGGTACTAATGTTTTGCAGGTTCAGCTACTGTCAGAGCCTCATCTTCAACTTTCTCTTTCAGCGATTCTATCTATAGGTTGTCCATCTAGCCCATCTACCCTCATCATTGTTAAACACTATCTAGGTCACCATCACTCCACCTAAGTCACCATCGACCCATCCCTATGTTGTCACTTATTTTGTCTTCCAGATCTTCATCGGTGTGTTTCTTTACTATATTATCATATCTAACTCTTAGATCTGTCATCCCACCTCTTTGTTAGTCTAAATCAGTTATGTTTTTCTCCACTCACCACCAAATCATCCTAGTCACCATTAACACGATTCTTATTTCCATCCAATCCTTAAAAATCTCTATTTTATTACATCCTTTTTATTTCCCTATCTCATATTCTCTTATGCAGGTTTCTGTTAGTATTTACAAGTAATTGTCATCATCAGATCCACATTTAGTGTTCTTCAGATCAAAATTTTATCCACTGTGCTACTCCATCTGTTCAGGTCACCCTCAACATGCCCTCTATAACTTGGGTCACCATCAACCCAACCAGGGATACTTTATTTTATATCAATCTAGATCATATTTTTATGTGCCTTACATTTCTACATTTTCATTTTCTGTGTGCCTCTGGTTCTGCATATTATATTTTCCATTATCGTTGTTTTTATCATATCCTTTCTATATGGGGGTTGACATCCACTAAGGAAGTTAACGCTTCTTAGAATTGAATTCATTGAGAAACCCCCTCATCTACCATCTTATCCATTTTCTTTCTAGTTACCTTTGTTGTGTAGTTTCATCGAGTTTGCAATGAGGTCATTTACTTTGTGCCTATCTATTTGAATTTATCATACATCAAGCTACCTTAAACCCTTAAATTTAGGACTTTCTTGGTTTTCTTTAGTATCTATTTCACTAATTTGAATAGGAAAGAGAAAATTCAATCAACATTCTGGGACCACCATTCTGGGATGCCCAGTGGGACTACCCTTTTAGGTGAGTCTCTTGCATTAAGTTCAATTTCCATATTTATTCTATTTTCCACAAACATTGCAAGTAGAGGCTTTAATTTTTCTTGTTTGTGTAGGTATTTTGGATTGTTTGGATTTTTCTCTTCGCTTGCTTCATCTTGAAGATCATATAAAAAGGAAAAGTGAAAACTAGGTATTCCTCTTTTTGTCTTAGTTTCTCCTTCTTGCATTGCATTTTTGCTTCCTTGTGTGTTTATTCTCGTTGAACCTCCACATTTGATTTTGGGCTTAAAATGAATATTTTACATTCTTTCTTGTAAATCTAATGTAAGTACAATTTTAATTGGTTACATTTTACATTTCTTCACACACATACAAACACACTCATCAAATTTACACATCAAAACAATCCCATACCAAGTGGACCTAATTGTGATATGATCACCCAATAGGAAAGCCTGTGCGGTGTTCTAACGGCGTTATAAATCCTGTACAGACTTAGGCCTCACATACCTTTGAGTATATCAAGGAATCCATAGTAATAACTACCCAAAACCATCCTTATACGGCCATATCTTAGGTGCCCTCGTTATCCACATTTTATTTTTCTGACATTTCCTAATTAATCATGTTAGTAAAAAAATTTGCTTGACTTTTTTGTTAACAAATTTCATAAAGAAATATTTTCCCATTTCATACCTATTAATACCCCTTCTCAAGAGGATACAATAAATAAATATAATATATCCAATGATATTCCTTCCTCGAACGACCTTGAGACCTCACCTTGGGTATCCCAACCTTATGTTTCCATGGCCTCTAAACCTTTAGAAGACCATGTCATACAAATCGATCCCCCTTTTGAAACCAATTCTCCTATCTCTCATCAGTCTATTTCCTCTTGACTAGTCACACCACCATCTCCTAATCCTTTAGAAACTCTTGGGCTTCCTTCTAGTCCCATTTATGACTCACTATTTCATAGATCTCCCACGATATCTCAATCCTATGAATCCACTCAATTGGTGGATCCTATTCCACACCCATCACCTCATATCAAAACTATCCCTACTTCATCCAATATTATCACTAGAATGCCTATCCAACCATCTCAGTATACTAACATTCCTACTTCTCATGTGCCTTAACAATAAAATATTTCCATCCAATCCCAACCATCCTATCACGTTCCTACTTTCCATCATCACATGTTCCATAACCAATTCAGTCTCCACCCCTTAATTATATCCCCTATTATCAACCATTCCCTTTAAATTTAACATACCCCTAAGATCCTATAAATCCTTATCCATCCACTTCTCATTTTGTGCAGCCACGACCATCTACCTCTTACATGATCCCTTCACAGGAAAATTTTAGACCATCTTCTAATTATACCCCCTTGGGGGAATCTTACAGTTCGATATTAGATAAGTTGATGGTGGTTCACCTTATCACACTTACCCCCATATGACCTATTGATGACTCAAACCCCAAACCTACTTGGTATCATAAGATTCACTATTGTAAATATCATCGATTCATGGATCAAAACATCAAAAAGTGTCGTTCTTTTAAAGATGGCATTCAACCATTTATAAATTAGGGGGATCTCCGAATAGAAAATTTGGTCTCATCTCTTAGCTAACCCCTTGACATCTTCAAACACCCCTTTCCTAATCCACTATTGACAAATAAATTTCCACCTTCTACATATTAAAATTCTAACCCTTATGCAATTAATACTATACATCAAATACCTCCATCCTTACCTATCTCATTTACCTCATCATCTACCCCTACCTTAGAGATTCTTCCTATAAATTCTTTAATATATACCCCCACATCTACATCAATCGTATCCATGATTACCACACCTATCACATTAAATTGTACTAATTCTTCTACATCTACATCTATTCCTACCTTTACCATATCCACATTGAATTTGACTATACCTACCACTTAATCCACATCTACCATGCCCCAACCTATCATATCTAAACCCTTATCCACATCCACATCAAACACACCTATCAATACATCACTTATATCCCTAATTGAACCAATTATACCCACCTCCCTATCAATCCCAACTACCTCTATATCTACCACATCAAAAAATTCACTTACGTCTAGCTTGACATATTAATCACATATACTTATATCTTATCCCATGGCCACATCACCTATTTTATCCCAATAATTTACACTTAATCCTTCAAATATACCATTTCCACATCTATACTTGCTACCACATAAATCACATCTTCTCGATTTGCAAACATGGTAATGATACCCCTTGAAAAATTAATGAAACAAAAATCACCCACCTAAGAAAAACACAAAGGGTATTCATGTATCCTCTACAAAACCAATTGTTTCCATACTAACCAATCCAAAACCTACACAATCCACATCTCACATAGACCTCATTCATCACAACATACAAGAACCTATTTTTCCATCAATATCCACCCCTGCACCACAATATTTAGATCTTATAGTTGAGATTATTGTCATCCCTTACAAGGGTAAACCTTCTCTATCAAAACCTAATACTCTTGGTAAACATCCCCAAAGGTCTCTCATGCATCCTCATAAGAAGTTATATCTCATCTCTCCTCAAAAATCCAATGTCACAAAATCCATCATAGGAGTACCCCTATCTATTTTAGGGCTAGGTCCTTCATCTAAGACATCTCCCAATGATCAATCAAAATCCAAAAAATATAATCCTCCTCCCAACTTTAATTCATCTTCTAAGACATCTAATTTACCCATCCAATCTACATCCACTCCTTTCCCTAAATCCAAGTCAAAATATAATATCAAAACCTACAAGAGTTATCTTCCTTCCAACACTTCAATCAGGTCCTACGTAGATATCCTTTGACATTTAATTTGAATATTTGCCATCACACTTCCTCTTATTAAATATTTTGATCCTTATAGTAAGAAACTATCATGGTTTGATCCCAATCTCATTTTCACTTATCATTGTTTCACCTGATTCTAGAGCATTTCTAAGAATGTTGATGAAATAAATAGGGTAACAGGCGTAGGAGGAATACCTATTGAAATTCTAGTTGTAGGTTGTTGCACGCATATGACTTCTGGATCCACATCTGATCACAAGAGCTTCCTTTTTTCTTGGAGGAACTACCTGAAATGGAACACAAGACCACCAAATAAAAGTTAAACAATATATGTAATGGACTTCCTAGCATGTGCTAGATCTGGGAAGTGTGATACTTCCTAGACGGATGTCAATCCACTGTTTTAAAATAACTTAATGGTGATAATAGAGTAAATCCTACTATATTCAAAATGATTTAGGTATCTCATTCATCTACAATAAGAAAATTCATTCACAATAGGCTAGGCTATGATTGAATCTAAAGGTCAAGGTCACCGTCGAGATACTGGTACTAGTCAAGGTCAGGTTCTAGGTGGTTTTAGGTATTTGGTGGAGATTTTAGGCTCTGATCTAGCTTTCTGGTAAAATACATAGAGACCGACATTGGTTTAGGTTAACTAGTGATGGTTTAGGATAACCAACGATGGTTGTGGGTGACCGACGTTAGTATGGTCGGGGTTCACAAAATTCAATAAAACTTGGCTAGGTGATAGGTCTGAGGTTAGATGAAGATAGAAGGGTAATGGAAAGATCCATATGGATCCTGGATATGCACAGGAATGATGAAAGTCAAGATATGGGTAATTCAATGGTGTGGGTAAATAGATGGTCAAGTTTACATGGAGATAAAATGGTGGGGAATGGAAATGGGAACATAAACTAACATAAGTGAGAAGATATGCTAAAATGATAAGGAACTAATGAAATTTAACAAAACTTATTATTTGTACAAGCTTGATGCCTGGTTGGTAATGGTGGGTGATCAAATGAACTTAGTGTAGTGCTGACGCTTCCCCGGATGCTCCCATGAAGGTAGGTGGCTATGTGATTGGTTCAGATACTCGCTATGGATGTTCTGATGCTTGTACGGATGTTGGTTCTACTTGCATGCGACTTTGGTTTTGTCACTTGTTCTCAGAAGATGTCCCTCTCTCTCATATAAATGCAAACCTCGAAATAAGGTTTTTTTGGGAGTTAAATGGTAATCGACAACGGTTAAGGGTAACCAATGTCAGCTAGGGTGGGATTTCCTAGGTTTACTAAGCTGGGTAGATCCCCTTGATTTTCTGGGATCTCATTTTGTTTAATCCACATATTAGCATGGAAGCTTCCTTCTAACGGGTGGGAATGTGGTTAGAGGGAATGTAGACATTGATTTTTATGGTTTGGGTAGGTCTTAGTTAGTTATGTAAACTTACTAAGAATAGGTCTTAGGGTGAGGTGGCTTGATGAGGTATCTAGGTGAGGTGAATATGTGGGCATTATCCCAATTAGGATATTTAAATAATAAATATGGTGAGGATAATGAATTAATTTAATTAAAATAATTAAATTAATATTATAGTGGGGTGAAGAGGGCCATGGCTAGGTGGATGTGTTCAAGGTATTTATTTATTGAGGGACTAAAGGGGAGTGTGACCCAATTTTGGTGTCTACATTTTCTCCCCTTTTTTTGCGTAGCTTGTATTGGTAAGCGACACTGACAAAAATAAGATGTGGTTGCCCCATGTATGGGTAAAGGTGATCCCCCTCAAACCAAGAATTGATGAGGCAGAAGGAAGAATCGGTGAGTGGTTTGATTAAAAGGTGAATGTGATGAAGAGGAAGGTGGGGTAATGGGGGAAGAAGGAAAAAGGTCCACTTGGGTAATCTAGGTAATGGTTTAGGGTCAAAGGTAGTAATAGTCAAATGCACGCACATGTATAAACTATAGCACGATACCAAGCTGAAGAGTAGGAAAACTCCATATTGTCTAAGGTCAATAGGTTTATCCAAACAAGGTTGTAGTGCTTCTGGTATCCAAGTTATAGGATATGATCAGGAAACACAGCACACGTTAGGTGCAGGAATGTTTAGGTATGTTCCGGTACACTAAGGGTTGGGTAAGGATAAACATTCATGACAAGAGGCAAGGTAAGGTCATTAGGTCAATCAATACATGTAACAATGCCGCAAGGTATAGAGAACACATGAGGTCAAAGGGCACTAGCCGATGTTCCAGGTTCCTAAATCAATCTAGGTCACGATCATGGGTAGGGCATGAGGTATGGATAGAATAACTCGAGTCCCCAAATGAGGACAAGGTTACCTGCTATGTTTCTCACCAGGACTCAGGTCTTGATGCCTCGTAGGTGATCATTTTCCACTCCTTAAGCTTCTCCTATGTCATTTTATAAGAGAATGGCAAGGTAAAAAGTGATGGGCATCCGTAAAAAGGTGGAA
Organism: Taxus chinensis; assembly: GCA_019776745.2. Classification (NCBI taxonomy): domain Eukaryota; kingdom Viridiplantae; phylum Streptophyta; class Pinopsida; order Cupressales; family Taxaceae; genus Taxus; species Taxus chinensis. Next base: position 17,995,621 of record CM034146.1, on the reverse strand, counting down.
TTTTGGGCATTTTTTAAGAGAGGGTGACCGATGTCAAATCAAGGGTAACTGACGTCATTCATATTGTAATTCACCTATGGTAACTGATGTTGGTTACACTGTAATCGAAATCCAGTCAAGGTGACATAACCATTTGACATACCCTGATGCTCAGGGGTGTCCTACAAACAATGTTTCGCCAACAATCCGTGTTTGACCTTACCAATCACCTATGTTTTAGCACCTTACCCGGAAGCCTACATTACCTATAGATTTCCTTAGACTGTGTTTAGAGAGAGGATGTTATTTACCTATACCTTTGCCTTACCTGTGCCCTGAGACTACATACCCCGACCTGACTCACCTTTTGTGACATTTGAATTTGTGTAATCGTTATACCTTGTGGCGTTGTTATCCTTGAGTTGGAGAGCCTAATGACCTGGTGAGAGTTGCCTAATGACGTGATGTTTATCCTTACCATGAGCTTTGGTGCCCTGGAACAAAACCTGATTGGATTGAGTGCTCCTGGACAGTCAGACGGTCATTTGTGCTTCATGACCATATTCTAGGACCTTGGATACCTGGGATCACTTCAACTATTGTAGTGGACTAAACCTATCACCATTTTGACAATATCGTGATGAGTTTGCAAGCTCTTCCCCCTGGTACCGTATCGCAATCTATATGTGTGCATGTGTTAATAGATTCCATTACCCATTACCCAAGTAGTGGACCAATGGGTTTTTCATTTTGGGGGGGAAAATGACCATACCCTTACCTATTGACTGGTCACTTTCAATCAATCACCTATTTATCAATGACCACTCCCCGAGGTGACTTGGGTCCAACCTCATCGGTTCGTAAGGGTGTAAGGGGAGATTCTACCTAGTGCTATCCCTAGCTATGGAGAGCATGTACCTAACCCATCTAGAGGATATGAGGCCAGTAGGATTACTCAACTGGAGGTAGTTTGTTGTTCATCCTGCACTTACCAATACAATGCTGATGTGAAAAAAGGGGCAAATGTAGACACCAAATATGGGTCACACTCCTCCTGAGTCCCCTTACAATCAATTAACGTAATGATGAGGATGAAATTAGTTTCCTGGGTTCTAACATTCCCATTATAAACTATTTTAGAGAGTTATGGGCATTTTTTTGGCTGCACATGATTAATGTATGCTACACTGTTCATAAATACATAATGTTAGAACACACATATCAGTAACAATCATGTCTGTATAACAGATAACCATATGCAGCTGTAATGATTCGGTGTACCACCGATCTATTCATTCCATGACTCGTGTGAACTACCGATACAGATTCATGTGTAACTCATGAGCTTGAAGTTTTTTATTGAAGCGACTTCATGTTTGGGTGAGTTCATGATGTGGCCCTATTACTAGTAGTTACTGGAGTGCTCTGCCCAAGGCAGACCTATCTGAATAATTGTTGACCACTATGTGGGTCAACATCACGATCCTATAGACTAGAGTGGCATAGGAGTTATGGACACAATCAACAGCTTGTGATACTTTGGCCATAAGGAATTTATAACATATTGTTTATATTACTTAATGTCCTCTGTTCGGCATACTTGTCAATCCGGAATAACACCCTATCACCCCACTCTACTGTTATAACAGATAACGTCTTATACTGACCTTTGTTATGTCCCATTGTCCCATCGATCTATTCACTCTGGATAACTTGGTTAACTACTCATAGTTCATGCTATAAAGATGCTCTTAAATACTAGGGGTAAGTTGACATATTCATGGGTCTCTTACCGAAGTCTAGGTTCTGTGTGATCTACCAAAGGATACCCTAAGTCTCAATAATTGCTACCTCATAACCATCGACATCATGGTCCTTAGACCAGGTCCCAGAGAGACAATCTTGAATCAAGTCTCAGGTTGTGATAAATCTTGGCCAACGATCAATAACAGAAGGGTCGTATGCCACATGTCATCTGCATTGTTGACATCCTCAAGTAAGATCCGGAATACATCCTTCACCCCACTCTGAAGGTTACATAGACCTTGCTTAGTACAGACGTGTGTCAACAGTCCCCTATGGACCCATAGGTTCCACTCTAGATCAGATGTAACATACCTCCAATCCATTTACTCACGTTAAGTTATATTTGGGTTACAGGTTTACATATATTGGGGAGCCTTCCCTAACCCTGGGTCCAACACTCCCTAAGTTACCTTTATAGTAAATAGGGTTCAGTTTCACAAAAGGGTCTTTAATTAGTTCTAAGATTATTTCCTAGTTGTCGGTTGGTACCTAGTAACCCTTTAACCAAACAAAATAGGAGCAACATCCACCTAAGTGTTATTCATTTAAAAACAACTAATCCAACGAAGGAAATGTAACAACCTTATAGGCTGAAACATATTAGACTTAGCACCGTTAAGTCTTAGACGATTTATTACCATATATAACTTTTATAATTAATGCATTACGAGAGGGGAAAATTCTCTTCTTCCTATTCTAGTTACATTTTTAGGGCATAGTTCACTCTCAATGTTCCCTAAAAAATGTAGTGATCTTATTTATAATTTTTAATCACAATCAAAAGTCATAAAGAATCAGTAATCAAGAATGTAGTATTCAGCCATATAATTAGCTATGGCTTACTTAAGAAATTCATCAAGATTCCATTGTATAGAACAATAAGAATGCACACTCATTCATATAGATAATAAGATGATCATCCCAACAAAATAAGTTACACAATCCACATAGGTAATATCTCACTATTTCATTCATTCATTCATTCATTCATTTCCAAACCCATACAATTACAAATTATGCACTTTGGCATACTTTAAGACAATAGCCTTAAAAAAAAGAGGTAACTTTCTTCCACAATACAGTTTGGAAATCAAATCAGAATTCTTCAAAGGAACCAATTTAGAACAGTCAATGCATCACATCATAATTTGTATGCCTTTACCACTTACGAAGACCATAAGCAAAAATTGCAAGCATGGGTCAATTTAATGAACTAAGCATGATAAGCACTAATCCTTAAAACAATTGCATTCCACTAATTATTTCAATTAAACAACCCTGTTATAATGACATAAATTACTTCATACCTTCAACTTAAAGTGAAGTCAATATAAGAGTCCTAGTACACTGTTAAAAACAAAATGGACAGAAGGAATAATCTATTCTGTTTGTCCTAAATTTAAAGTATAATTGAATCCAAAAATTACTTCACAATCCCAAGTCATGATACACTTTGGGTTTTCTTTCTACCAATTATAATATAACTTTATATCATAACTTAAGTTACAGGCATAAGTTCAACTTAATCTATTTCGGATGAACCATATCATTTCATGCAAGAAAGTAAGAAGGGACATTCTGTATCTTAAGTACCTAACCATCCGAAAAGCTGAAATAATGTATATCATGATTTGATCAACTCCTATTTAAAAACTAAACCATTTAAGGTATTCATCCAACAGGTTCATATAAAATCAATTTAATAAAAAAGAATGGATTACTGCCACTTACAAGTTCACCTATCAAACTGTCCTTTACCTTATTATACTTGATTTTCAATCAATGATAAGTATGCAAGACATTTAACTACTGAATTCCCTTTTTGCAAGAGAATAGCAAACAGTAATTCTAAAACAAGATCTTAACACTGCTATGAAATGAAAGGAGTCTTCTAGGTTAAAATCTCTCCTCTTACTATTTCTTTCCATTTAATTTAACAGTCATGTCATCCCATAACCATAGTGTTTGAGTTCCTTAAAGATTTCTAAGGAAGAGAACAGTATCATTCAAAAAAAGAGAGTATTAAAACTTTCTTATTTTTAAAACCCTTTTACAATTTTCCTTTTCAGCTCAGAGGGAGAAAACAGAGAAGATCAAAACGCTATTGTAATCGAGTTTAGAATGACATCAACTTCCAAGAAGTAATAAACATTCATTAGTCCAATCAAGGAAGGAGAAGACGAGTAGTTATAACACTTAAGTTCACCCATTAGCTCAGGTCAGGTAGAACCATCTTAAGGGTTTGCCAATAGATCCCTACAGGATCTACAACTATACATCCAACAAAAGCCAATAACAACTTTTAACATAAAACGTTACAAAACAATCAAAACTCAGACTATAATCCTAATCCAAATAAAAAAAATCTACATTTCTTCAATGACTCAAACCATTCGAGTTTAAAGTTAAGTTAGGGAAACTTCACATTACCCTCATTTTCCAAATAATTGAAGACTAAATCATTTGAATCGTTGCACTGTTCGGTGGCTATTTTATTTCAAGACACTAAACAAAAATGCATATATAGAATTAATAATCGTATTCTAGATATAGATTCAACAATACCCAAAAGCCATACTATTCATATCATAGTAATGATTTATGCATTATTAGTCTAGAATAAAATAGATCTTTCAGTTTCATTCAAAACATTACAACCCTAATTCCAACTTCACAAGGGCATGTAATAACTAGACATTGATAAAACTTGTCGACATTTAAGTCAGATTCGAAAAGAGTTTCCAGCATCGTTTAATGCGGCCTTAAGAACTAGATTTCACAATCATCTCAAAGGTAACATTAAACACAATCTTATCTAACCAAAAAAAATGTTAAACATAATTTCCCATTAATGCTTTTCCAAGATCAACCATGAATTTTCCAGAGAAATAGAACTCATCCAAGTAATTTTCCTCCTGTGCGTAACCGTATTACTAATACACATGATTATTCACAAAAACAAACAACTAAACCATATATTGCCTTATAGTACCTGTGAACTTAAAAACATTCAAACCCCTTCGCAAGAGGAGGTACAGACTTAAACCACATATAATGTTTCCAAATCACGCAACTTAAACAGTTAAGTTTCACAGAGTATACCAACAACCCATCCACGAAATCATTTACCAATTTCCTTGAACATGAACTTGTTACAGTCAGAGTTCTCACAGTGAAGCAAAACAATCTGTTATTCCAATCATAGCCGAAACAGTAAGGGATTACCATAGTATTTAAAACACGTAATCATTTAAAACGTTTCTTTCCATGGAGCAAGTTTTTAATCTAATAAATCAGTCAGATAAGAACTTATGGAACTTCCAAATGGAACAAAACTCTGAGTTTAATCCACATCAAGGGAACAAAAGAATAATGAAACAGGTTTCATTCAGAACTTAAAATTTCCATGTTCAACCCAAAACCCAAGTTTACATAAAACCCATAATCATTGCTACCATCCAAGCCAAAAATGCACATATATCATCAGAATAAATTTTTTCTAATGAAAACATTTAAAGGAAAGCAAGATTTTAATAGTTAGGGCCTATCATGCCTGATAGTGTCGCTAAAAAGTTGAAGAAGACCTCTGGATGAGCTCGCCCTTTCTCTTCTTTTCCACGAATGATTAAACAACAAAATATTTCTTCCTCCATGCCTTATATATTCCCCACGACATAGAAGTAAATTTGAAACTTTCAAAATTGCCATGCAATGAAGTGTAAACTGCTGGTTTGAAAAACTAGTGCTCATGCATAGTGAGAAATGGAATGCATGAAATGTTGAAATATGCAAAGAGAAGAAATAATACAAAAGGAAAAAATAGCACTGTCTAAATGACGCACAGGCAGAGTGTATTTATCGTAGGAGGTAGTTACAATTGGTTGCATAGTTAAACAACCATATAACTGTTCAATATGCTATATAAGCATCGTATTTTAACACCCCCTCTTAATGAATAACCTAGAAACTATACCAAGTTTATCCCAAAACTTGACAAACAAGAAATCACCAAGAGGTTTAGTCATTACATCAGTAGGCTGCTCCTGAGAAGGACAAAAATGAAGAGAGGTTTCACCTGAGTCAACCAATTGATGAATATAGCGATGATGAATCTCAATATGTTTAGTGCGGACATGATAGATATGATTTTTGACCATCTTCAACACACCTTGATTATCACAAAAAAGTGAAAGAGGTGTAGCAGTGACCTGTGAAAACTAAAAATCAACCAAAATCTAATGAATCCATACCACTTTACAACCAACATTAACAACAACCTTGTATTCTGCTTCTGTGGAAGAGATAGCCACAGTGGGCTGAAGCTTACTCTGCCAAGAAATAACTCCTAAACCAAGAGAGAAGATATATCCAGTGGTAGATCTCTAAGTATCCACTGAACCTCCCCAATCAGAGTCTGTGTCACCAATCAACGTGAAATCTACAACTCTCTGATACAAAATGCCAAATTCAAGAGTTCCTTTGACATACCTTAACACATGTTTTGCTGCTCCCTAGTGAATGAGTTTCGGTTTAGACAAAAAATGAGAAAGATAACTCACAGCAAAACACAAATCCGGTCATGTAGTGGTCAGATAAATCAAACTACCTACCAACTATTTGTATAATGTTTCATCGACCGGTGGTGAATCATCATGAGTTGAAAGTTTCAGTCCAACCTCCATAGGTGTAGATGATGAATTACAATCATACATCTTAAATTTTTGCAAAAGATTCGTGGCATATTTAACTTGAGAAATGAACATCAAGTGATCTTGTTGCCATAATTCTACACCAAGACAATAATGAAGGAGGCCTAAATTAGTCATGTCAAAAGCAGTGCACAAATATAATTTTACCTTATAAATCATAACATATCCACTGCCTGTGATGGTAAGGTCATCAACATAAACAATAAGAATCACAATGTCATCATTTGTGCTTTTGACATAGACATTCATATCAGAATGACTTCGTTTGAAGCTTGAATCTTTGAGATGTGTATCGATATTAATATACTAGGCTCAAGGAGCCTGCTTAAGCCCATATAAGGACTTAATCAACCTACATACCAGATGCTCATGACCACATGCCTGAAAGCCCTCTTCCTCAAAATCACCATTCAAGAATGCACTTTTCACACCCATCTGATATATTTTCCAACCAAATTGAGTGGAAAAGGTAAGAAGTAACTGAAAAGTGACCATCTTTGTAGTAGGAGCAAAATTATCCTCATAATCTATCCCCTCCTATTGCAAAAAACCTTTTGCAACAAGTTGAGCCTTGTACTTATCCAAAGTACCATCCACTTTACACTTGATTTTGTACACCCATTTATAACCAATAGGGTGTTTACCTGGAGGTAATGGCACCAACTTCTAGATATCATTCTTAATCAAGGAATCATACTCGATTTGCATGGCAGTTTCCCATTCTAGTATGCCTCATGCATCAGAGTATTTTTGTGGCTCGTGAATATGGAGAAGATCATAAGCAAGAGAAAATTGAGCTTTCTTAGAGTAATCAATCCTCTTGCCAGGTCTGCGAGATCAGCCATCTAAGAGTGGAGACAAATTGTCTCGTGTCAGATCCTGAATAGTTGAATAATACCACTTGGGCCATCATTGAACTGAGGATCGGAAGCTAGTGGGACTTTTGGAGGTGAAACCAACGCAAGTTGATTTCTAGGAGACGGAAAAGACTCAGTAGGAGAGAGCATAGACTATACCGGTGTCTGTGGAGGAGTATGAGAATGACCAGACTCATCATCAGGAAAGGAAAGAGAACCAATCTCTGTCACCACCCCTTGCTTATCGCTGCAATGTTGCTGGTCTATTTGCTGATTATAGCCAAAGAAAGACTTTATTTCTTTTACATCAACATCATGACTAATAATGATTCTATTAGTGGAAGTATCAATCAATCTATATGCTTTATAATGATCACTATAACCAGCATAGAAATATCTAGAACTTTTGGAATCTAGTTTACTCCTCTTACGATCCAGAACCAAAGTATAAGCAGCTGAACCAAAAATAAGAAAAGCTGATACCTCTGGTTTGATTTTGGACCATGCCTCCTCTAGTGTGATCTCTTGTAAGGATTTGCAAGGACTGTGATTGAGTATATAGACCGTTGTATTAACAACTTCTCCCCAGTATGTGTATGGCACTCCACGATTGTGCATCATACACTGGGCCATCTCCATGATGGTTCTATTGTGCCTCTCAACCACCCCATTCTATTAGGGATTATATGGTGCTATCAACTGATGTTGAATCCCTTCTTTCTCATAAAAAATAGCGAACTGTTTAGAAGTGAATTCACCCCCATTATTGGATCTTAAATTCTTTATCTGCTAGCTGGTCTGGTTCTCCACCAATGCCTTGAACTTGACAAAGGAAGCAAAGCAATCAAACTTCTTTTTCAAGAGATAGATCCACATCCGCTGAGAGTGATCATCCACCAATAAGAGAAAATAACGTGCACTAAGGAATGTGGGAGTCTTCCATGATGGCTCACATAGATCTGCATGGACAAGATCTAAGAGCCCCTTTGCACACAAAACACCTTCATGAGGAAAAGGTTTCCACTTTTGTTTTCCTGCAAAACATCCAACACACATATCCTGCTTTTCCTAGATAGGAGGCAAACAGAAAACCATGTTATCTTTATGAAGATGGGCCAAATACGGAAGATTGATATGCCCATATCTTTCATGCCACAAAACATTGGTATTTTCTACCACAACTAAGGCATGCAAGTTGACCGTGGTAGGATCAACGAGTCTGAACAAACCTCCATGCCTAATTCCATGGGAAACCACCTTATTATGCTTGACATCAGACATAATACACTGTTTACCATAAAATTTTACAGAGATATGAGGATTATCAGTTAACTGAATGATGGATAACATGTTCTTATTCATGTTAGGCACATATCTAACACTCTTCATAAGCAATTTAGTGTTATTATTTAACATGATACGAACATCCCCAATCCTTTCCACAGTATGTGATCTCCCATCCCCTAAAGTAACTGAATCATAAGAACATGAATTAGCATGAAAAGTCACATACCAATCTCGTTGACATGTGAAGTGTCATGATGTGCCAGAATTAAAAAACTATCACCGTGTAGGGCTGCCACCATCCGAGCAAGATGCCATGAGGGCATACTCATCTTCTGACTCGTGTTGCTCAACTATTGCCACATGTGCTTGCCCCTTCCACTTCTTCAGGGCACTTAGTCGCTTATGACAATCCTTCTTCACATGACCAAGTTTGTGATAATAGTAACACCTTACCAGAAATTTAGGAGAGGAAGGTGACACATCAGCCTATCGCTTTCACTTTCCTTTGGATTATGCAACAAATGTACTCTTAGATTGTCCAGAACTGGACTCTTAAACTTTTGTCTATCTCCATTCCTTCTGCAACAGGTAGGAACACACCTTGTCAAACGTAAGAGTTTGACTCTCACTGATTAAATGAAGAGCCTCCACGAATGAGTGATATGAGAAGGGAAAACTGTTTAAAATGAGAGCCACCATATCATCATCATCAACCGGCTTGTTGATGGAAGCAAGCTGATCTCGAAGATCTTTCATCCAAAGTAGGTGCTCAGAAAATGATCCACCTTCTTGTAATTTTAGGGAAAAAAGCATATTTTTGAGGTATAGAACTCGAATCTTCTCCGACATATAATATTTGTCCTTCAAACTGACCCACAATTTACTCACCTCAGTGGCATTCCAGACCTCAAGTATCAATTCATCCGATACCGACAATTTAAATAGTAGAAGAACCTCCCGATGACATTTGTCATAATCATCAAAATTCGTTGTAGGTCTACTCTCAACACCTGTGATTATTTTCTCTAAACCACAAAATTCTACCAGTGTCAAGATCTTATGGCTACACACATTAAAATTTGTGCCCGTTCATTTTTGTGTATCCGGAAAAATCAAATTTGCAATGTTTGACATTTTATTATTCCAAAGTAATTGAAAATAATAAAATAAAAGTTTTCCCCACACTTAATAATGTATTCATTTCCAACCAAAAGTATTAAATAAATGAATAATATGCGTGGCTGTAGAAAAATGCAAATACATGGTAGGTAGGTTAAAAATTATAACATTTTATAAAATATTTTGCTACCTTTGCTGTTCACTTTTGCTGCTCATGTTCTGTGCAAAAACTCATGATTTTTGCTTACGACTATGGTATTTCCTCTAGCGAACCATGAGTAACTCATTTTTACTCCACAAACCCATGATTTTGCTTGCGACTACCAGCGATTCCAGTGACCACGATTTATGCAGGAGTTGTTTCTTTCTCCCCATGTAGGCTTCTAAGACCCACGTTTCTTCCTCACGTGTCTTCATGAATCCCTTAGCAACTCCATAATTTTTGCGCTGCCCTCATCTGTGCATACGAAGTCATTTTTACTCTTCTATGATTTTTGTGCTTCCCTCGTCTGTTTTGCCAAAATCGTACCTTGTTAGGGCTTCCTCGAGTTTTTTGTTTGTGCCTCTTAAAGGCTTCCTCAAACTACAACCTTTAGGGCTCTGATACCAATGTTGGAATATGCAAAGAGAAGAAAGAATATAGAAGGCAAAAACTGCACTATCTAAATGATGCACAGGCAGAGTGTATTTATCATAGGAGGTATTTACAATTGGTTGCATAGTTAAATAACCATATAACTGTTCAATATGCTATATAGGCATCGTATTTTAACATGAAAAACAAAACAACCAAGAAAAATTCCATTTGCATGCCTCCTAAAGCAATCTAAGCTCGAGAACCCACGCAAATTAATTACATTAAATTTCTTTCTCCCGCCCATTTTCCATTGCCACCAACCGCCAAAGTTGGTGAGCTCCATAATAAAATAAAATAGAGTTTCCATTTTTAGAGATGCTACCAGGTAAGCCCCCACTTACTAAATTAACCTCCTCTAACCTTGGCAGTACTACCTGTCCTTTCATCCTTATTCCCATCTTAAATGCCATAGAAACCACCACCCAAAACTTGCGACCCCTTAGGTTTCCCTTTCATAGAACTATTTTAGGATAGGTTAGTGACTTAGGTTAGATCATAGGTAAATTAAATCTTAATACCTTAGGATATAACATTAGTCACCCACCTTAGTATTAGGTTTAGATAACCCTTACGAAATACAAGTATATAGTTTAGGACTAGGTTAGATTAACTAACCTTTGCAACAATAGGTTATAGTTTAGGTTTAAAAATAATAACCTTTCAAATTATAGCTTAGGTCCACTAGCTAGGCAAAATCAGTATTCACAATTCAAACAAATATAAAATAGAGTTTCCATTTTTAGAGATGCTACCACGTAAGCCCCCACTTACCAAATTAACCTCCTCTAACCTTGGCAGTACTACCTGTCCTTTCATCCTTATTCCCATCTTAAATGCCATAGAAACCACCACCCAAAACTTGCGACCCCTTAGGTTTCCCTTTCATAGAACTATTTTAGGATAGGTTAGTGACTTAGGTTAGATCATAGGTAAATTAAATCTTAATACCTTAGGATATAACATTAGTCACCCACCTTAGTATTAGGTTTAGATAACCCTTACGAAATACAAGTATATAGTTTAGGACTAGGTTAGATTAACTAACCTTTGCAACAATAGGTTATAGTTTAGGTTTAAAAATAATAACCTTTCAAATTATAGCTTAGGTCCACTAGCTAGGCAAAATCAGTATTCACAATTCAAACAAATATAACGTTCCAAGATCAAATTCTAGATTTGCATCAAGTAAATTAGCTTTAGATGGAAAACTTACATATCTTACCTGGCTTAAGGTCCAAGTCCTTTCTAATGCTAAAATGACTGAAACCAGATTCCGATTGCAATGATCTGCTAGGATTAATTTCTAAAATCCAACAGAACTTTCCACTACTGAAATATTTTCATAAGGAGGTTTAAAAGAACCTATACATTCTAAGTTTAGTTAGACTTAATAATTCACGAAATGTCAATACATAATTGTTCATCCCGAATATAATTAAAACATTCCTTGGATCAATGCAACTGATCTAAGGATGAGTCATAGAGGTAGATAAGTCTACAATCTCCCAGAAATCAGATTGCACTCATATGTAAGGGATGAAAGAAAAATAATCCAAGCATATTCCGGTTCAATCAAAGATCTTAAGAGCAGAAAAGACAACCAAATCAACCATGACTTCCCGAAACCAAAAGAACATATCTTCATATGGGAAAATCACATATCAACACTTGAATGCAAAGGAGAAAGTAACAAAAGTTCAAGGTGTTACATGCTTCCCTCCTAAAAGAATCATCATATCGATGATTACAACTTTTATTTACCTTCTGGTCAGTCAATTCTGTCACTTAATTATCAAATCAACTATTTCAAACTTTAAATAGCTCCAAAAATCAGTATTATGTTACTATTTATTCAACGTGAATAAATGTTTACCCCAAAACTGGCTTACTTAATGTCATGTAAAAGATAAATTCACATTTTTTTGTATCAGTCAAAAGATTTAGTTCTGTTCAAAAAGAAAGGGAAAAGTAGTTCTCATATCTTCTAGATTTTCCCAAGTTACACTTTCTTTGTTAAACTAGTCCCACTGGACCTTACATTGTTGTATTTCACAATTTCTCAAATGCAACCGGTGAGTTTCCAGCACTCGAGTGGGTTTAACCACGATTATTCCTAGGTCTTGGACCTACAAGGAATTCCAATTTAACACATGTGACAAATCTAAAACGTATTTCTTAAGCAAAGAAATATGGAAAACATCATTCATTCATGACAAAGCAGGTGGTAATGCTAATCGATAAGCTACATGATTGATTACTTCAACAATTTCAAAAGGTCCCACAAAATGAGGTGATAACTTGGCAGCCTTGCCAAAAGTTATAGAACTCTTTCTTGGTTTAACATGAAGAAAAACCTTTTCACCAAGTTCAAATTTCCAGTCAACCCGCTTTAAATCAGCATAACTCTTCTACCTATCTGCTGCTTCTTTCAAGCATTCATGAATCATTTTAACTTGCTGTTCCATTTCTGTAAGGATTTCAGGCCCAATTACCTCTCTATCCTCAATGCTATCCCAACTAACAGGGGTTCTACATTTTCTTCCATAAAGTTCCTCGAAAGGTGCCATCTTAAGAGAAGAGTGATATGTATTGTTGTATGCAAATTCAACTAATGGGAGATACTCTTCCCATTTATACTGTTGATCCATGCAATACATCTGTAACATATCTTCTAACACTTGATTTACTCTTTTAGTCTATCCATCCGTTTCTAGATGATATGTAGAACTGAAGTTCAGTTTAGTTCCAAGAGCTGCATTAAGTGTTTGCCAAAATCTTGACGTCATTCTAGGATTCCTATATAATATTATCAATTCAGGTACTCCATGTAATCTAAAAATTTCGTGTACAAATATTGTAGCTAACACAAAAGAATCATCCTTTAGATTTCTAGCAATAAAATGAGCTACTTTTGCTAGTTTATCAACAACTACCAAAATAACATCATGTTTATTTCTTGACATAAGCATCCCTTTTAAAAAATCCATACTTATTACTTGTCATTTGTATTGTGGTACGCTATGGGGATATAATAAACCAGATGGGTGCATATGTTCTACTTTCACCCGCTAACATTCAAGACAATGAGTCACAAAATTAACAACATCCTTTTTCATTCCTTTCCAGAAATATTGTTGTTTTAGATCAACAAGCATTTTAGTAATACCCGGGTGTCCAGAAAAGGGTGAATTATGAAATTCAGCTAACAATTTCTTTCTCAAATCATTAAGAAAAGGTACGTATACTCTATTTTCATAACGTAAGATTCCTTCATTGTCAAAATGAAAACCTAAATACCTTTCATCTTTTGGATCTGTAGCAAGCATTGTTTTCACTTGCTGAAAGTATAAATCATATTTCAATGCACTTTTCACCTCATCTTTAAACTGAGTTCTTAATGTTATAAGAGCAGAAATGTGCTTCCTATGACTTAGAGCATCTACTACTCTATTCTCCTTTCCTTTGATGTAACTTATATCAAAATCATATTGAGACAAAAAATCTAACCACCTTCGCTATCTTGCATTCAGATTAGGCTGAGTGAAAATATATTTCAGCCCAAGATGATCAGTTTTCAACTCAAAAGGTTTACTAAGTAAATAATGCCTCTAAACTTGAAGTGCATGTACTATGGCAGCAAGATCTAAATCATGTGGAGCATAATTAAACTCATGTAACTTAAGTTTTCTACTTTCATACGCTATGACATGATCATTTTGTAACAAAATACTTCCAAGGCCTTCCCCAGATGCATCCGTTACAACAGTAAAGTCTCCATTAGGATCAGGTATAGCCAAAATAGGTGTTGAAGTCAACTAATTTTTTCGTATTTATAAAAGTCGATTCACATTTATCATTCCAAATAAATTTCTTATCCTTTTTCTGCAATGAAGTTATCGGTGCAGCCACTTTAGAAAAATCTCTAACAAATTTTCTATAATAACCAACAAGGCCCATGAAGCTTCTTACTTCATGTACACTCTTTGGTGCAGGCCACTCGGTTATAGCCACTATTTTAGAAGGATCTACAGCAATTCCTTCTTTACTTATAACATGACCCAATTAATGAACTTCGGTATCAAAGAAAGAACATTTGGATATCTTACTGTATAACCTTCTCTTTCTCATAATTTCCAATACTACTTTCAAATGCTCATTATGCTCCTCGACACTTTTAGAATATATGAGAATGTCATCCAAGAACACAAGCACAAACTTGTCCAAGTATTCTTGAAAGATATTGTTCATTAAGTTCATAAAAGTTGTAGGTGCATTAGTTAATCCAAAGGGTAAAACCATGAATTCATAATGTCCATACCTTTTCCAGATCGAAGATCTATCTTGGAATATACCGATGCTCCATGCATCTGATCAAACAAATCATCAATTCTAGGAAGTGGATATCTATTTTTGACTGTTTCCTTGTTTAACATCCTATAATCGATACACAATCTAAGTGTTCCATATTTCTTTATCACAAATATCACTGGTGCTCCCCAAGGTGAAACACTCGGTCTAATCAAACCTTTAGACAAAAGTTCTTGCAACTGAGCCTTAAGCTCAACTAACTCTATGGTAGTCATTTGATAAGGTTCTTTAGAAATAGGCTTCGTTCCTGGTTTGATTTCAATGGTGAAGTCAAATTCCCTTTTGGGTGGTAAACTTGGTAATTCTTCTAGAAATACGTCCTTGAAATTCTACAACAGCAAGTAACATTCCATGCAATCACTATTTTCTTCTGCAGATTCAGATATTTTTACTGCATACAAGGTACAACCTTTATTTTTGGCCTTTTTAAGTTACATAGCTGACAATTTTCTAACTGAAATTTCTCGTTTTACACCTTGAATCTCTACTGTCCTCTGTAGATCATCCAAACAACTAATATTTTTTTCAAAACAATCCACTTTTGCTTTATGCTCAACTAACCAATTAACGACGATAACAATTTCATAAGATCCCAAAGGTGCAACATAAAGATCAACTTTAGTGGAAAAGTTAGGTAGGTCAAGGACTGCCCCAAAAAGACACATACTAACTGTATGAATAGAATTACTACCATAATGTACAGTCAATGATTTATCCATTTTTCCAGCTTTTCTTTTAAGTTTCGAAGTGATTTTACTAGAAATAAAACATTCAGTAGCTCTCGTATCAAAAAGAATAGTTACAGGTATGCCAAATAACTTACCAGGAACTTTAATAGGTGTAACTTGCTTTTCAGCTTGCTTGTCTGCCACTGCAGCATGTATCTTATGTTGTTGATTACGATCATCCTTTTTCAAAGGACATTGATTTGCATAATGATCTTTGTCACAATTATAGCATTCTCCTACAGGTCCCTTTTTATGCTTAAAATTATTTCTAACCCTTAAATTATCATGTTGACCTTCATAGGACTTCTACCCATTATTATTATTCTTTGCAAAATTATTCCTTGAATTTCCAGTAGGCTTACTCGCTGTTGTTTTCTTATTATTATCCGTTGAAAACTTATTTTTGTTGCCAAAATTTTTCCATGGCCCCTTCTTGGGTACAAGAGATACTGAAGAAGAGTTTGGAATCTTCTTCCGCACTTCCTCTTTATGAGTAGAAATAGCCTTTAATTTCTATTCCTACCTTATGGATTTTTCAACAACCCCTTCCACAGTGGTTGGGCTGTGAACATAAACCTCTCCTCCAATCACAGGATTCAGTCCCATGATGAATTTTCCTATTATGAACTTCTCGTCAGTTTGATACTTCGATACATACTTGAGGAGTTTCGTAAACCACTCCCAATACTCAGTTACAGTTAGCTTTCCTTGAGCTAAGTTCTAAAATTCTGTCATTTTCTGATCATAATAAAGTTGTGGCAGCCAATGTTGCCTAAAATAACCTTTAAATTGATCCCAAGTGATGTTAGTTTCATCAATATTTAGCTCAACCTTACGACTATCCCACCATGAAGATGCTTCATGGGAAAGCTGATATGCTCCCCAAATAGCTTTGGTTTTCTCCGAGAAGTTTCTTATTGCAAAGTACTTCTCCATTTCGCTGAGCCAATTCTCAGCTCCATCTCCTAATGTGGTGCCATCAAATTTAGGTGGACTTATCCTTTTTATATCATTAGTGAGTTCCGCTGCTAACCTCACCTTTTTGTTTTCTGGTTAGGCAGGTACATTTCCATTGTTATTACCAACACCCATATTGGGGTTGTCCTTAGGAGGTAGCTAATTTTTATTACCAGCTTCTTCTTCCTCCTCATTTCCCATCACTTGCTATTCAAGTACAACCAAATGATCTCTTGTGTCCAACAGGGTAGCAAGGATCTCATCAATTTTTTAGGTTGTTGCTACTCCTTCCTCAGGCGGAACATTATTTGAAACATTTCCTCTTGTTCTAACGATTTTCTGTTATAATAAAATTCAGGTTTTTATCAGATTATGGACACAATAGGTCCAAGAGCTGCAACCTTCGCTCTGATACCAAGATGTAACATTCCCATTTTAATACTTTAGAACGAGGAATTTTTTTTACATGATTAATGTTCTATGTTATAAATACATAATTTAGAACACACATATCATAACAATCATTCTTATAACAGATAACCATATGCAGCTGTAATGACTCGGTGAACCACCAATCTATTCATTCCATGACTCAGTGAACTACCGATCTATTCATGTGTAATTTTGAGCTTGGATTTTTCTACTGAATACTTCATATTCATGGTTCTCTTACCCCATTCCAGGTTCTGAGTGATCTACCCAAGGATCCTATCTGAATAATTATTACCACTTATTCATCGGAATCACAATCCTTAGACTAGGTGACAAAGGACAATGCAATCAGCAGCTTGCGATACTTTGGCCAAAGATTTATAACATAATGTTTGTATTACTTATTCCTTGATGGCATACTTGTCAATCTGGAATATGTCCTTTACCCCACTCTAATGTTATATAGAACGTCTTATACTGACTTCTATCAGTCCCCTTGACCCAAGGTTCCACTCTGGATCGGATTAACATCATAGTCCATGACTTACGTTAAGTTGTATTTGGGTTACATGACTACATATATAGGTAGCCTTCCCTAACCCCGAGTCCAACACTCTTTTAGTTACCTTTATGTAATTAGGATTAAACTTACAAAAGGGTTTTAATTAACTCTAGATTGTTTCCTGGTTGTTGGTTAGGACCTAACAACTCCGATTTTAATACTTTGGAATAAGGAATTTTTTTTACACGATTAATGTTCTCTGTTATAAATATATAATTTAGAATACACATATCATAACAATCATTCTTATAACAGATAACCATATGCAACTGTAATGACTCGGTGTACCACCGATCTATTCATTCCATAACTCGGTGAACTACCGATCTATTCATGTGTAATTTTGAGCTTGGAGTTTTCTACTGAATACTTCATATTCATGGTTCTCTTACCCCATTCTAGGTTCTGAGTGATCTACCAAAGGAACCTATCTGAATAATTGTTACCACGTATTCATCAGCATCACGATCCTTAGACTAGGTGACAAAGGACAACGGAATCAGTAGCTTGCGATACTTTGGCCAAAGATTTATAACATACCGTTCGTATTACTTATTCCTTGATGACATACTCGTAAATCCGGAATACATCCTTCACCCCACTCTAATGTTATATAGAACTTCTTATACGGACTTCTATCAGTCCCCTTGACCCAAGGTTCCACTCTGGATCATATTAACATCATAGTCCATGACTTACGTTAAGTTGTATTTGGGTTACAGAACTACATATATAGGTAGCATTCCCTAACCCCAAGTCCAACACTCTTTTAGTTACCTTTATGTAATTAGGGTTCAGCTTACAAAAAGGTCTTAATTAACTCTAGATTGTTTCCTGGTTGTCGGTTAGCACCTAACAACCTTTTATCCAAACAAAATAGGACAACAACAATCTAAGTGTTGTTATTTAAAAATAACTTATCCAACGAAGGAAATATATCAACCCAATAGGATGAGACATATAAGACTTAATACTGTTAAGTCTTAGCGATTTATAGCCATATATTCCTTTTATATTTGATACATACAAGAGGGCAAAGTCCTCTTCTTCCTATAGTTACATTTTAGGGCATAACCCACTTTCAATGTTCCCTAAAAAATGTAGTGATCTTATTTACAATTTTTAATCACAATTAAAAGTCATAAAGAATCAGTAATCAAGAATGTAGTATTCAACCATATAATTAGCTATGGCTTACTTAAGAAATTCATCAAGATTCCATTGTATAGAACAATAAGAATGCAATCATTCATATAGATAATAAGATGATCATCCCAACAAAATAAGTTACACAATCCACATAGGTAATATCTGACTAGTTCATTCATTCATTCATTCATTTCCAAACCCATACAATTACAAATTATGCACTTCGGCATACTTTAAGACAATAGCCTTCAAACAAAAGAGGTAACTTTCTTCCACAATATAGTTTGGAAATCAAATCAGAATTCTTCATAAGAACCAATTTAGAACAGTCAATGCATCACATCAGATTTTGTTTTCCTTTACCACTTACGAAGACCATCTACAAAAATTGCTAGCACAGGTCAGTTCAATGAACTGAGCATGATAAACACCAATCCTTAAAACAATTGCATTCCACTAATTGTTTCAATTAAACAACCCTATTATAATGAAATCAATTACTTCATACATTCAACTTAAAGTGGAGTCAATATAAGAGTCCTAGTACACTATTAAAAACAAAATGGACAGAAGGAATAATCTATTTTGCTTGTCCTAAATTTAAAGTATAATTGAATCCAACAATTACTTCACAATCTCAAATCATGATACACTCTGGGTTTTCTTTCTACCAATTATAATACAACTTTATATCATAACTTAAGTTACAGGCATAATTTCAAATTAATCTATTTTGGATGAACCATCTCATTTCATGCAAGAAAGTAAGAAGGGACATTCTGTATCTTAAGTACCTAACCATCCGAAAAGCTGAAATAATGTATATCATGATTTGATCAACTCCTATTTAAAAACTAAACCATTTAAGGTATTCATCCAACAGGTTCATAAAAAAGTAATTTAAACAAAAAGAATGGATTACTGCCACTTACAAGTTCACCTATCAAACTGTCCTTTACCTTATTATACTTGATTTTCAATCAATGATAAGTATGCAAGACATTTAACTACTGAATTCCCTTTTTGCAAGAGAATAGCAAACAGTAATTCTAAAACAAGATCTTAACACTGCTATGAAATGAAAGGAGTCTTCTAGGTTAAAATCTCTCCTCTTACTATTTCTTTCCATTTAATTTAACAGTCATGTCATCCCATAACCATAGTGTTTGAGTTCCTTAAAGATTTCTAAGGAAGAGAACAATATCATTCAAAAAAAGAGAGTATTAAAACTTTCTTATTTTTAAAACCCTTTTACAATTTTCCTTTTCAGCTCAGAGGGAGAAAATAGAGAAGATCAAAATGCTATTGTAATCGAGTTCAGAATGACATCAACTTCCAAGAAGTAATAAACATTCATTAGTCCAATCAAGGAAGGAGAAGACGAGTAGTTATAACACTTAAGTTCACCCATTAGCTCAGGTCAGGTAGAGCCATCTTAAGGGTTTGCCAATAGATCCCTACAGGATCTACAACTATACATCCAACAAAAGCCAATAACAACTTTTAACATAAAACGTTACAAAACAATCAAAACTCAGACTATAATCCTAATCCAAATAAAAAAAATCTACTTTTCTTCAATGACTCAAACCATTCGAGTTTAAAGTTAAGTTAGGGAAACTTCACATTACCCTCATTTTCCAAATAATTGAAGACTAAATCATTTGAATCGTTGCACTGTTCGGTGGCTATTTTATTTCAAGACACTAAACAAAAATGCATATATAGAATTAATAATCGTATTCTAGATATAGATTCAACAATACCCAAAAGCCATACTATTCATATCATAGTAATGATTTATGCATTATTAGTCTAGAATAAAATAGATCTTTCAGTTTCATTCAAAACATTACAACCCTAATTCCAACTTCACAAGGGCATGTAATAACTGGACATTGATAAAACTTGTCAACATTTAAGTCAGATTCGAAAAGAGTTTCCAGCATCATTTAATGCGGCCTTAAGAACTAGATTTCACAATCATCTCAAAGGTAACATTAAACACAATCTTATCTAACCAAAAAAAATGTTAAACATAATTTCCCATTAATGCTTTTCCAAGATCAACCATGAATTTTCCAGAGAAACAGAACTCATCCAAGTACTTTTCCTCCTGTGCATAACCGTATTACTAATACACATGATTATTCACAAAAACAAACAACTAAACCATATATTGCCTTACAGTACATGTGAACTTAAAAACATTCAAACCCCTTCGCAAGAGGAGGTACAGACTTAAACCACATATAATGTTTCCAAATCACGCAACTTAAATAGTCAAGTTTCACAGAGTATACCAACAACCCATCCACGAAATCATTTACCAATTTCCTTGAACATGAACTTGTTATAGTCAGAGTTCTCATGACGAAGCAAAACAATCTGTTATTCCAATCATAGCCGAAACAGTAAGGGATTACCATAGTATTTAAAACCCGTAATCATTTAAAATGTTTCTTTCCATGGAGAAAGTTTTTAATCTAATAAATCATTCAGATAAGAACTTACGACACTTCCAAACGGATAGCAAAACTCTGAGTTTAATCCAGAGAAAGAGAACAAAAGAATAATGAAATAAGTTTCATTCAGAACCTAAAATTTCCATGTTTAACCCAAAACCTAATTTTACATAAAACCCATAATCATTGTTACTAGCCAAGCCAAAAATGCACATATATCATCAATGCATAGTTATTCTAATGAAAACATTTAAAGGAAAGTAATATTTTAACAGTTAGGGCCTATCATGCCTGATAATGTCGTTAAAAAGTTGAAGAAGACCTCTGGATGAGCTCGCCCTTTCTCTTCTTTTCCACAAAAGATTAAACAAAAAAATATTGCTTCCTCCATGCCTTATATATTCCCCACGACACATAAGTAAATTTGAAACTTTCAAAATTTCCATGCAACAAAGAGTAAATTGCTGGTTCGAAAAACGAGTTCTCATGCAGAGTGAAAAATAGAATGCATGAAAAACAAAACAACCAAACAAAATTCCATTTATATGCCTCCTAAAGAAATATGAGCTCGATAACCCATGAAAATTAATTACATTAAATTTCTTTCTCCCGCCCTTTTTCCATTGCCACCGCCCGCCAAAGTTGGCGAGCTCCATAATAAAATAAACTAGAGTTTCAATTTTTAGATTTGCTGCCACGTAAGCCCCCACTTACCAAATTAACCTCCGCTAACCTTGGCAGTACTCCCTGTCCTTTCATCCTTATCCCCATCTTAAATGTTAGGAAATAAGGGATAAAATATGCGGAATAATCCCTTACAGAATCACTACAGTAGAAACTAATATGCAGAAAATATTACAGATCTCAAACAAAAGTGCAGAATAAATAACACAACACAGAGAGACAATATTTAACGTGGTTCACCCAATATGGGCTACATCCACCAAGAATCACTTGTTCATATTTTATTACAAGTCTCCACTCTGTCAATACAATACCCAAATCCATTTGGAGCTATGCTCAATAAACTCTACAGAATTCACACCCGAATTCAAAGCACATTTGCAATACATTTTCTTGTCAATCTATCATATGCTTAAGACCATATAAATAGATAATTGCTTAAGCAGTTTGATACAAAACCATGGGTATCAAAACCATGGGTGAAAAACCATGGGTATCAGAACAATGGGTACTGAAAAAACCATGGGCCCAAAAATAGTCCATAACGGCTACCCATTATCCATGGGTTAATAAACCACCCATGAAAACAGGTTCATCGGTGAGCAGGACCGCCATAAAAATACTTGAGTGTAACACATAGAAGGTGTACCACACTCTAACATAAAAATAGGCTCCACAAACATAAAGATCTCCCACTTGGAGACTGATTTCCACTAAGCAAGCTTCTTAACCCTTCACTGTCATCCGTGAAGGCTAACCAAAGCTAAACATAGCTTTATTTTATCCCTTGTGACCACCTTGGTCATCATGTCTGTAGGATTTTGATTGGTATGAATCTTCTCCAACTTTAACTTATCTTTTTCCAAAGTTGTCCTGATGAAGTGATATCTCAACTGTATATGCTTTGTCTTGGAGTGGAAATCAGATTTCTTAGCTAGGTGTATAGCACTCTGACTATCACTATGCAGTTTACATTCCTTCTGCTTATGCCCCAACTCCTCAAGCAATTGTTGTAACCAAATCATCTCTTTGCTTTCCTCTATGGTAGCAACATACTCAGCCTCCATGGTTGATAAAGCCACCAGTTTCTGTAGTCGTGAAATCTAGCTCATTGTTGTCCCACCTATAGTATAAATATAACCTGTCATGCTCCTCATGCTATAAACATCTCCAGCCATGTCTAAACCTACATAACCAAGTAAAGTGGTGTCTGATCCACTGTAGCACAAAACTGTCCCCATGGTACCTCTCAAATACCGAAGGATCCACTTTACTGCTTGCCAATTCTCTTTACCTAGATCACTCATAAATCTAGTCACAACTCCCACTACATGGGCAATATCAGGCCTAGTGCACACCATAGCATACATAAAACTACCAACCATTGATGAGTAATGTACCATGGACATCTGCTTTCTTTCTTGCTCTTTCTTGGGACACTACTCCTTTGATAACTTAAAATGGCCTGCCAAAGGAGTCCCAACCAATTTAGCATCCTGCATGTTAAACCTATCCAATACCTTCTTAATGTACTCTTCCTGAGATAAAGTCAGCTTCCATTCCTTCCTATCCCGAGTTATCCTCATACCAAGGATTTTTCTGGCTACCCACAAATCCTTCATATCAAAGGATTCACTTAGCTGTTTCTTAATTACTTTTATTTATTGCATGTTTTTACCTACAACCAACATGTCATCAACATACAAACACAGGATAATATAAATTCCATCCTCAAATTTCTTTGTATACACGCAATGGTCCAATGACATCTAATATAACCTTTCTCCCTCATGAAGCTATAAAACTTCTTATACCATTGACGTGGATCTTGTTTCAAGCCATACAAGCTCTTCTTCAGTTTGCACACCATCTCCTCTTTACCTTTGACTTCATATCCTTCTGGCTACTGCATATATAGCTCCTCCTCCAAATCACCATGGAGAAATGCAGTCTTTACATCTAACTGTTCTAAGTGCAAGTCTTATGCTGCCACTATTCCAAGAATAGTTTTGATAGAAGTCATTTTTATTACAGGAGAAAAAATCTCATCAAAATCTATACCTTGTTTCTACGTAAACCCCTTGACCACCAACCAGGCCTTATATTTTTTCTTTCCTCCTTTGTCTTTAACTTTGTACACACACTTGTTCTGTAATGCTCTTTTGCCTTCCGGTAGCTTCACCAAATCCCAAGTCTAGTTCTCCAAGAGAGACTTATGCTCCTCATCCATGGCTTGCTCCCACTTCTTCCTAGCATCTACCTGCATTGCTTCATCAAAGCTCTCTTGATCTTTACTATCAGTGAGTAATAAATAATAAAGAGAAGGAGAAAAACATTTAGATTCTCTTCTTACCCTAGAAGACATCCTCAATATAGGAGTTTGGGGTTCCTGAACTGATTCATGTGTCACTTTCCCATCCAGAAGATTCTCTACCACTACATATTATTTCTTGGATTCTTCCCTATTTTCCTACAACTGCTGCTTATACATGACTTTCTCATTAAAGACCACATCCCTAGATCGAATGATTTTCTTGTCCTTAATACTCCAACGTTTATATCCAAAGTCATCACCACCATAACCAATGAAAGTACATTTTTTTTTATTTAGCCTCTAGCTTGGTCCTATCATCCTTGTCTATATGAATAAACACCTCACATCCAAAGACTATAAGAAATGAATAATCAACTTTCTTACCATACCAAGCCTCCTCAGGCATGCCTCCATCCAAGGCACTTGAGGGTCCTCTGTTTATCAAGTACACAGCTGTGCTCACCACTTCTGCCCAAAAAGAAAGAGGCAGTCCTGCATGTATCCTCATGATCCTAGCACGTTCCATTATTGTTTTGTTCATCCTTTCTGATACCCCATTATATTGTGGAGTTCCTGGAACCATATTTTTCCTGCGGATTTCATTTTTAACAATAATCATCAAATTCATTGCTACAATACTCCCCTCCATTATCTGACCTGAGACATTTTAACTTAAGACCTGTTTCATTCTCTACCAAGGTTTTCCATTTAACAAAAGTATCAAATACATTAGATTTTTTTATAATACAATAAACCCAAAATTTCCTTGTTGCATTATCAATAAAAGTAACATAATAACTTGAACCCCCAAGAGATGATACCTGAGTTAGCCCCCACACATCAGAATGTACCAACTCTAACTTACTCTTTTTCTTCATAGGTCCAACCTTGAGAAACCTTAGTCGCTTCTGTTTCCCATATATGCAGTTCTCATAGAAATCCAACCCTATTTATGTATATCTAGTCAAATTCTTCTATATGACGTCCATGCCCTTATGGCTCATATGACTGAGCCTATAATGCCATAATGTTGTATCTGCATCTAAAGCCACAAGATTACAATCATTAGTAATATCAGTGGATAAATACAAGGTTCCAACCTTCTTACCTCTTTCTGCCACATGAGCACCCTTGGTAACCTTCCAAGAGTCAGCTGTAAATATCACAGTACAACCATCACTTCCCAATTGCCATGCCGATATCAAATTTCTCCTTAATACAGGCACATGTCTGACATCCTTCAATAGCCATGTATTCCCATTCTGCATCTTAACCTGAACATAACCTTGTCTAACTATACTGCAAGGCTCATCATCACCAAGAAAAACATGCCCAAAATCCCCTTAAACATAATCAACAAAATAATGCCTATGTGGAGTAGCATGAAAAGAAGCCCCTGAATCTAAAACCCAAGATTCAGTAATATTATGCAAAGAAAGAATCAAAGCATCCTGACATACATTACCCGATGCCACGTTTGCCTCCTTGTTTTCTTCCTGTTGTTTCTTCTTGTCTCAAAGCTCCCAACAATCCTTCTTTGCATGCCCAGACTTTCCCCAGTTCCAACATATAATCTTGCTCTTGGATTTTGACCTTGCTCGATCTTTCGATTTTCCATGGTTTTCTCTATTCTTTTGTCTCCCTCTAGTTTCCACTGTCAAAGCATTCCTTGAAGTAGAAGATTCCCCAGAGCTTTTTCTTCACATTTCCTCACTTAGAATTACCCCTACAACATCCTCAAACTTCAACTTTGAGTTAGCTAGAACCGAGTTGCTTACCGCCATTACTAGGCTATTCCAGCTTTCAAGTAAAGAGCACAAAATTAATAAAGCCCTAACTTCTTCATCAAATTATATTGTAACTAAAGCTAGCATATTCACAACCATATTAAAATCATTTAAATTATTTGCTACTAAACTATTCTCATACATCTTCATATTAAACAACTTTTTCATTAAAAATATCTTGTTAGAGGCAGAGGGTTTTTCATAAAACTTCCCTAATGCATCCATTAGATCTTTTGTCATCTTTTCCTTTGAAACATTAAATAATACCGAAGATTTAAGACACAGCCAGATCATTCCAAGTGCCTTCCGATCCAACAAATCTCATTCCACATCTATCATACTCGAGGGTGTGTTCACCTTCTCAGACAGTGGAGTATAAAGATCCTTTTGATAAAGGTAATATTCCATCTGCATCTTCTAAAGACTGAAATTCTACCCGTTGAATTTATCAACCCTAGATCTTCCATCATCTGCCATAGCTCCCACTCAAGCTAAAAACTTTCCCTATGATTCAACACTTCAGCAAACCAAACCAGGCTTTGATACCAATTGTTAGGAAATAAGAGATAAAATATGCGGAATAATCCCTTATAGAATCGCAACAATAGAAACTAATATGCAGAAAATATTACAGATCTCAAATAAAAGTGCATAATAAATAACACAACACAGAGAGACAATATTTAAAATGGTTCACCCAATATGGGCTACGTCCACCAAGAATCACTTTCTCAGATTTTATTACAAGCCTCCACTCTCTCAATACAATACCCAAATCCATTTGGAGCTATGCTCAACAAATTCTACAGAATTCACACCCGAATTCAAAGCACATCTGCAATACATTTACTTGTCTATCTATCATATGCATAAGACCATATAAATAGACAATTGATTAAGTAGTTTGATACAAAACCATGGGTATCAAAACCATGGGCAAAAAATCATGGGTATCAAAACAATGGGTACCAAAAAAACCATGGGCCCAAAAATAGCCCATAACAGTTACCCATTACCCATGGGTTAATAAACCACCCATGAAAATTTGCTTCGGAGGCTTCACCCCCGAATCCCCTTCAATCGGGGGGGCTTCACCCCCCTGAATCCCCTTGACCCACTCACCGGTGAGTGGGAGTGCTATAAAAATACCTGAGTGTAACACATAGAAGGTGTACCACACTATAACATGAAAACAAGCTCCACAAACATAACATTAAATTCCATAGAAACCACCACCCAAAAGTTGCAACCCCTTAGGTTTCCCTTTCATAGCACTAGTTTAGGATAGGTTAGTGACTTAGGTTAGATCATAGGTAAATTAAATCTTAATACCTTAGGATATAACATTAGTCACCCACCTTAGTATTAGGTTTAGATAACCCTTCGGAAATATCAAGTATATAGTTTAGGACTAGGTTAGATTAACTAACCTTTGTAACAATAGGTTATAGTTTAGGTTTAAAACTAATAACCTTTTAGATTCTAGCTTAGGTCCACTAGCTAGGCAAAATCAGTATTCAGAATTCAAATAGAATATAACGTTCCCAGATCAGATTCTATATTTGCATCAAGTAAATTAGCTTTAGATGGAAAACTTACATATCTTACCTAGCTTAAGGTCCAGGTCCTTTTCGATGCTAAAATGACTGAAACCAGATTCTGATTGTAATGATCTGCCAGGATTAATTTCCAAAATCCCTACAAAACTTTCCACTACTGAAATATTTTCATAAGAAGGAGGTTTAAAATAACTTATACATTCTAAGTTTAGTCAGACTTAATAATTCATGAAATGTCAATACATAATTGTTCAGCCCGAATATAATTAAAACATTCCTTGGATCAATGCAACTGATCCAAGGATGAGTCATAGAGGTAGATAAGTCTACAATCTCCCAGAAATCAGATTACACTCATATGCAAGGGATGAAAGAAAAAGAATCCAAGCATATTCCGGTTCAATCAAAGATCTTAAGAGTAGAAAGGACATAACCAAATCAAGCATGACTTCCCGAAACCAAAAGAACATATCCCCATATGGGAAAATCACATATCAACACTTGAATGCAAAGGATAAAGTAACAACAGTTCAAGGTGTTACAAGTTAGCTGGCCTTTACCTACTTAGATGGATAGAGGGGCACTGTGTAGGAGAGCACGAGATGATCCCCATTGATAGGGTTAGATGAAATTTTTGGCTACGATAGGATATACCTTTGGCCTTCCCATAGTACATGAGAGATGACATAGAGAGGTCATTGCCTCTACCACAACCAATAGATCTGACAAGGCAGGAGGAGTAGGTAACAGACCGGTGGATTGATGATGCTGACATGACTGACAGGTATAGATGGTGGTGGGAAGATCATTTACGAGTAGTACCACCCAGGCTAGGGCAACTGGATTTAGCCACGATCACAGTTTAGAGAGATGCCCTACAGGGGCAGGTAGTGACCCTGATTACCTAGTTGGGTATGGTGCAGGGACAGTTAGCCACCTCAGAGGTGAAGCTGGCTAAGTTACATGCATAGGTGGCTAGTATTTAGGCCTAGATTACCCAGGGTGGGGATGTACATGGAGATGGTGATGATGGTCGGATGGACACCCTATAAGTACAGGTGATAGGGTTATAGGGCTAGTTAGCCACGGTGCAGGCATAGATTAGGGCCTTATAGGCCAAGATACAAGCATAGGAGCAGAGGCCGATGGTACCACCATAGGAACTAGGAAAGGGTATTAGTTCATTGGAAAGGGTGGGATAGGGTCCCATAGGATAGGTATATGGTTAGAGGCCAATGGATCCACCATAGACAGTTCCTGTATCCAGACTGCAGGAGGTGAGAGATGGGGCCCATTATTATCAGAACTAGATGATGGTGGCAAGGATAGATTTTCTATCATACACCGAGTACATGGCATAGCAAGCCTCTAACAAGAGGACCCAATCATTCACCCATAGCATGGAGAGCACAGGGGATCCTTAAGCCCCAAGACATGGTCAGGGTGAGGCCACCAGTTCTCGAAAGCCAGTTCCAGTTGATGTACCAGTAAGGATCCAACCACCACCTATGATGGGTGGGGAGATGTTAGCAGGTCACCATATAGGGGCTGAGGAGGTAGAGGGGACATGCAAGATAGATATGGAGGATGTTATCCATGATGACGCCTGATATATGGCTCCTGATTTTGATGTAGTTTTGATTTTGATATATAATGGCCTGCATGCTGAGTGTTGTTATATTTTTGATCACATACTATCCTACATGCCGAAGAGAGTGAGGATGTACAAGAGTTTTGTATTTTTGAGCATATACCAGCCTATGTCTCGAAGATGGCGAGGATGTATATGAGAGTTTTGGAGAGATACACTTTATTTGATATTCATGTATATTATATGGACATCCATATTTACATGATGAGATGGATGATTTGATGATTTTTAGATAATGCTTTGATGTTAATAGACTGTGATTGTTTAGGCATAGATGGATGAGTGATAGGTGTGATAGGCATGGTTGAGTCAGGTTGGTGTTAGGCATGATGGAGTCAGATTTTAGGCATCGATCGAGTCAGGTTTTAGGCATGGTGGAGTTAGGTCATATGCATGGTTGAGTTAAATGTGGGTGAGTTTGTAATTCATTAATGTGTGTGGTTAATGATGATATAGTCACTTGTGAGATGTTTTATAATATATGCATGATGATGGTAAAGAAATGGTAGTCAAAATAAATGTATATTGTAATGATGATAAAAATGTGAATCAACTTGTTGTTTGTTTGGTTTAATTTCCAATTTTGGATATAAGAAAGGAAACCAAGTAGGGTTGAATGTGATTTAGGAAAATGAAAGATGAATTGGTTAGGGTAGATAGTGGCCGAGCTAACCTTCAAGGGCCCATGCCCTTAGAGTACTTCCTACATAGTCCCGGTGAAAAGGGACCTCAAGCCGATGTAGTTCTCCCATAAGCTAGGGAAGAATATGAGGTGGTATGAGAATGAAATGGTAGGTCATAGGAATAATTTGGGTTTAGGTCTATTAGGTGAGGGTGAGTTTTGGGTAACTTGGTATAGGTGATTTTGATGGTGGTAGAGAAAGAAGGTTATCCCAAAGGTAAGTGTTGAGGACTAAGTCCTCTATAAGGTAATCAATATGTAATAAAGAAGGTTAAAAGATAAGATGGGACACAAAAGCTGCCTGATTGGTGAGGATCATGACAAGTAGGTCATACCTTAGAAGAGGTGATGAATGTAAGAACCTAAATACATTGCATGATTGATTGTTCTAAGGGTGAAAATTAGTCACATGATCACCAAATGGAATGGTTCTGAGAGGTCCCTTGAGGTGGTAGGAAATGGGAATGCGAATGGTGAGAGGGGTGAAAGGTGGTTAATTTTTATATGGTATGAGGTAGCATTCTCTTTGGGAAAGAGATCCAAGGTCACAATGGGTAATTCCATGACTAAAAGGCTTTCTGTGTTGACTTGTATTTGAGATAGATTGATCGATGTGGGAAGCCTATATGGGATGAAGAAATTAACTCCTTGAGGTCTTTGTGAAGTTGATTGATGTGAGAAGCTTCAGATTCTCTCACTTTTTTTGAAAAGAGATTTACATAGATGTCTTTCGAGGCAGCATTTTATTTCTAGCAGCGATTGCAGAGAGGAAGATACCATTTTGAGGGAGTCATATTTTTATTAGAAGTTTGACTCAAGGATTTGGGTCCCATGTGAGGGCTTTGAAGTCATGGACAAGACCAAGGTGAAGAATAGGATTCTTGTTCAGAAAGTAGGGTGAAATGACCACGGGATCTCATCTAAAGGTAGAAAAACAGTATCCATGAGAATCATGTTATGTGTAGTGCCGTGGTACACATATTCAAGAAAAGATAACAAGTGACGGGTATGTACAATGATTCTTATTTAATCATTGGTGAGGTGTACAAAGTGGATAGCACTCAAGGGACGAGCATGGAAAGAGGAAAAAGGTGAGGTAGGACTAAGAGTCAACAGTAGAATGGTCAAAGATGCAATGCATTAAGGGGCTCAGGTTTGGGTTTACCATCGAGTGAAGATAAACGATAAGAACTTGATCCATAAGTATGGCTCACGATGTATGGTCCAATATAATTAGGAGAAAATTTTCCCCATTTAATCTTTTCTGCTTTGGTTACGTGTTGATTTTCTTTCAGGACAAGATCAATAATGTGAAAGATTCGTTCGTGGACATGTTTATCATAGGAATGTTTGATACAATTTTAGTAAACTTGAAGGTGGTCAAGAGCATTAAGATGATGTTCATCTAATAAATCAAGTTGTGTTAAACGATCCTGAAGAAATTTTTCATCATTGAGCATGTCATGGAGAGAAATTTGGAGTGAGAGAATCTAGACTTCAAGAGGTAGAACAACCTCTATACCATATACCAGAGAAAAGGGTGTGGCAGTAGTGGAAGTACGGATACTAGTGCGGTATGCCCGCAAGAAGAAAGGAATGTGCATACACCAGTCCTTCCCAGTATCATTAACCAATTTCATGAGAATCTTGTTTAAGGTTTTGTTAGTGGATTCGGCTTGGCTGTTATTCTATGGGTAATAAGGTGATGAGAAACTTAGCTGAATATTGAAGGCGTCACAAAGTTTTCGCAATGTTTTTTTTTTGAATTGTTTTCCATTGTCAGTGATGAGGCGATGAGGAACACCAAAGTGAAAAATGATGTGATGATTTATGAACTCACATACTTTCTTGGATTTCATAGAGATAAGTGGTATGGCTTCAACCCATTTTGTGTAGTATTTGGTAGTGGTGATAATCCATTGATGGCGCTGGGAAGAATGGGGATTGATCTCTTCGACAAGATCCAAACCCCACTGAGAGAAATGCCAAAGGTCATGGCCAACCTGTATGGCATGAATGGGTGTATGATGAAGGTTAGCATGTTGTTGGAATTTTACACAATGCTTGACGTAGTCACAAAAATCATGGTTAAGGGTCGGCCAGTAATAGCCTAGGCAAAGAATACGCTTAGCAATAGCAAGGCCACTGAAGTGACCTCCACATATGCCATCAGGAACTTCCTTAATGGTATAAGGAATTTCAAAACTCGTGAGGCATTGTAAGAGAATACCATCAAATTCATGCTTATATAAGAGGCCACCCATGATGACATAACAAGAGACATTTTTAAGGAAGGCGTGTTGTCCATTACGGGTGAGAGCATGAGGTAAGATGGAGAGAGAAAGATAGTCAGAGTATTGTTTATACCAAAGGTCGCTTGGGTCGGGGGTAGTGGTTCCGATAGAGTAAACATCGCAAGTTGAATAAGAGGGTGAATGGGTTCATTTTATGGTGACAAATATTTTAGAATTGGTAGGCAAAGAGGGTATTTGAGAGGCCAAGCAGGCCATGGTATCTACAAATTTGTTGGTTAAA
This sequence comes from Taxus chinensis, assembly GCA_019776745.2. NCBI lineage: Eukaryota > Viridiplantae > Streptophyta > Pinopsida > Cupressales > Taxaceae > Taxus > Taxus chinensis. The sequence goes on along the minus strand of CM034146.1, from coordinate 17,963,354 downwards.
CGTGGAACGGTTTGAAGGGTGTAACGGTCAAAGGTGGTCAAGTATGTCTACATGATGTTTGTACTTTTGAAGTATCTCATTATGAAATTGGTATATACCATTGACCTTGTTTATGCCCAATTGAGAATCACCAAAGATGTTGATTGATTTGACATCTAAGGTGTAGGTGGCTTGGAGACCTAGTACGAGCACTTCGTATTCGACAATATTGTTTCTACAATCAAAATAGAGTTTGAAAGACAAAGGCATTGGTTCACCATCAAGAGGAATGAGGATAACACCAGCCCCACCCCCATGTTGACTCTTGGAACCATTAAAGAAGAGTGTTATTTAGTAAGCAGGTTCGTCTAGGGAAAGGGTAGTAATTGACTCATCTGAAAATCCAAAATTAGAGGGTTGATCCCCAGAAATAGGTGCATCGGCCAATTGGTCAGAAATATATTGGCCCTTGATGGACTTTTGATGAATGAGTTCAAGGTTGAGGTCAGCTAAAATCATAAGCCAACATGTGGCACGCTGATTTTGATAAGGTTTGGCATACATGAAGTGTAAGGGGTCGGTGTTGGTCATAACATAGATTTTGTGGTTGAGTAGATAATGATGGAGTTTTTTGGCAATGAAAACTAAGGCTAAGCAAAGTTTTTCGGGATGGGTGTATCAAGTTTTGTAATCCAAAAGAGTGTGACTTATGTAATAAACTTCCTGTTCCCTGTGTTGTTCATCACGATGAGTGAGTATGGCCCCTAAGGAGTGATCGATAGCTGAGATATATAGGTAAAAGGGTTTATCGTCCTTAGGTGGAATGAGCAAGGGTGGTTGAAGAAGGTATTGTTTTAAGGCCTCAAAATATATGTGGTAGTCATCATCCCATTTAAAGGAGACATCCTTCTTGAGAAGATGATGAAATGGTTGACACCGATCAGATGATTGTGACATGAAACGGTGAATAGACTACAACTTACCTTACAGGCTATGGAGTTTCCTAAGGTTAGTGGGTGGAGGAATTTCGAGAATGGCCTTGACTTTAGAAGGGTCAACTTCTATACCATGTAAGGAAATAATAAATCCCAGGAGATTTCCTCAGATAACTGTGAAGACACACTTCTTGGGCTGAAGGTGAACGTAATATTTAATGAGGCAGTCAAAGATGGTTTTAAGGACAACGAGATGCTCAGAGTGGTGTTGGATTTAGCAAGGAGATCATCCACATAATCTTCCAATATACGATGCATGATGTCATGGAACATATAATTCATAGCCCACTGATATGTGGCACCAACATTTTTAAGGCCAAAAGGCATGACTCGATAGTGGAAGGTACCCCAAGGGGTGATGAATGTGGTTTTGTGTTGATCCTTTGGGGAAAGTAAGATTTGGTTATAACCTGAGAAGCCATCCATGAGTGATATCATCTCGCGACCAGTGGTAAGGTCAACCAGTTGGTCAATATCGAGTAGAGGGAAGTCATCTTTCTAGCAGGATAGGTTGAGGTCACAGAAATATGTGTAAATGTAGAGTCCCTCTGTCACCTTAGTGACAGGGACAATGTTAGAAATCCAACGAGGATAATCAGTGGGTAATATGAAGGAAACAAAAAGAAGGTGTTAGAAGTTCTTCTTTGATGAGAAGGGCAATGCGAGGGTGCATTTTTCTTAGTTTTTGTTTAATAGGTTTGGCATCTGGAACGGTAATGATATTGTGGACCACTATGGTGGGGTCAATACCAAGCATGTCTACATAATACCAAGTAAAAGTGTGGTTATGGTCTTTGAGAAAAGAGGTGATGGCTTCCTGTTCAACAACATCTAAATATTGGCTGATATTTAGGATATGTGGGCCGTCCTGAGTATGAATGTTGATTTTTATAGTCACTTCATTAAACATGGTTTGCATCTCAGAAGGTAACGACTGATGAATATATGAGTCTTCTGCACCAAGGAACGTGAGTATAGATTCATCATCTTGACATTGAACGATGTTAATTGAATGTGTATCATCATCGATCATTTCAAGATACAGGAAGGGAAGAGAGGAGGGAGCCTCACCCTCGCATTGATAAGTCAGAGGCCCCAAGGAAATGGTGTTTATGAAAGAAAAAAAAAGAAAAAAAAAAAAGAAAAAGAAAAAAAAAGTTAGGAGGGATGGATTCTGGATCCATCAACTCCGTCGATGAAGGCGGTGATGGTGGTGAAGAAGGTGGAGAAGGTCTGATGTTGTCGATGAGTTCAATGCGGTCCTTCTTGGTAGGTGGTTCAACAAATCCGATACCACTACGATTGTTATGCTTGCGGGTAGTACATGGAATAAAAATATGATGGCCTTGCTCATAAAATCCAAAACCAAAAACCCTTCCACGCACATCGGTGTAGGAAGGTGTGGGAAAAATGGTGATTGGTGAGTGACTGGGGTCTATGGAAAATGGGCGGGTTTGTGATGGTGGTTCAAGTGTGTAAGTTGTAGTATCAAGTCCCCCATAGGTGAAATTGGTACGAAGGTGGGGAGGACCATAAAGGAGGTGCTCTCCTATATGGTGATCATAACGAGGGTGTTGGTGAAGACTTCCATACTCTTGCAGAGTAAGGAATGTGTTGACACTATATAGGTAATACTCCCCTAGAGTGAGGCATTGAAAAATTCCCTCCAAGGGATCGGTGGTTATTATGTGGGTAGCTAGAATATATGATGTGTCAGAGGTCAGATCAGAGGTGGAGCTAACGAATTGGGAGGCCGATGGTTTGGCTGTGGAGGTTATGGCAGTGATAGGAATGGAGGATGTAGGTGTGGTTAAATTAGCAGCTGCACTGGTGAGGAGAGGTGTAATTGATGTGGTAGTGGTTGTGGAGGTAGATGATTTGATGGGTATGAGCACATCTTTGGTCGGTAAAGCATGTTGTAAGTTTTAAAAGGTGATGGGTTAGCTAGAATGGTATAGGTGTGTCCTTCATGCTCAAATTTCACACAATGATGCAAAGTGGAAGGGACCCAACCCATGACACGAATACAGGGTCTACCAAGCAACAGGTTATATTGAAATTCCCCCTCATAGGCATAAAATAACTCTAGAACAATATGGGGGACCACATGAACATGGAGGATGATGGTGCCTAGTGTAGAGGTGATAACATCATTAAATGAACACAAAATGACAAGATGTTTATGCATGTAATTATCAGGCATGCACATTTAAGCGAATGCATAGGATGAAATGATATTAATGTTAGTGCCCCCATTGATCATAACATGATGTACTTGTATATCATCGATGTGGACAGAGATGAAGAGAGCTAGGTCTGGGTCATCAGTTTCATGCGGTGTGATCTCTTCCTCTGAGAAGCTAAGGGAGGCTACCTGGTGAGTAGGTTGGGGTGTGGATAAAGGTGGCAATTTGGTGAGAGAGGCTAGATGATGTGGTGTGATAAAGGAGGCTATGGGTGTAGGGTCATTGGGTAAAACCTCAATAGATTACAGGACCTATATGAGAGCTTGACGATGGGATTCTGATTTTTGGATGAGATCATATAGGGACATTTTGAGGGGGGATTGGTGTAGTTGTTTCAACATCATGCGGTGTGTGACCCCATTAGAAATATGATACATGGGGCCATGGATAGTGATTTTAGGCATGGGTGCAGATGGTATGTTGGGTATGGGATTGGTTGGTGAGTCAGTTGTTGTAGTGCTCACTTTAAACTACCACTTGAGACCAAGAAACAACTAGGATTAGTTGGGAAAAATTATGGAATAATTTTTTTTTTTATTAGAAGAGTCTACCACTAAGTTGCAAGACAATAGTTTGCACTAACAGGTTCCACAACAAAAATTCTAATTGCCCAAACACAAGATTTTCCATTTTAAGCTAAACAAGATTCACAAGGTTTCCATTTTAGGGTTACATGTTTTACTTAGGTTCAGGGATCAATTTACCCCCCCCCCGATGCCTGCTCTCTAACAGGCTCAGATATTCAACCAAATTTTCACACATCTAGAGTTATCAAAACTTTCCTAAATTATTCTCATTGGATAGGAAATTTCCTCACCTTTCCAACCATATAAATAAGTCCTCCTAACTCCTTGTAGAACTCAAGTTATGGCTGGGTGGAGTTTTAGGGAGAAATTTTCCCTAGGGAAGTCCACGGCTTAGGGAGAAATTTTTTCCCTTTGGTGGGTTGGCGGAGCGGGGAGGAAAATTGGAAATTTTCCTTCCTTGGGCGCAAAGCACAAAAACACCTCCACGCACCCGTGGGGTCGACAAATCCAGACACGTGGCACATCTCGATTGGCATCAAGGTGATGTAGACAGGTGGGGAAAAATCAGACGGGGAGATCTTGTGGAAAAATTGGATAAAATATAAAAGCTCAAGGGGGAAAATATCTCCGCGCCCCCACCGATGCCCAATCTGCCACGTGTCATCACGTGATTGGGCTGGGCTGGCGGGTTGCGAGGGAAAAATTTGAAATTTTTCCCAAAGCCAAAAATTGAAATTTTCCAAGGGAAAATTTACATCTCCATGCCTCCAAACTTGGTCAAAACTACCATGTGGCATCCTGTGATTGGACACAGGTTGGTCGGCAGCAATGGAGAGAAAGGAGATTTTTTTGCCAAAGGGGGGTTAAAAAGGAAAAAAATTGGTTTGCGCGGGCCCATGCCTCCATGGAGATATGTGTCAACACCCTATTGGCTGTAGGGGGGTACGGGTACATGCAGGAAAAAAGATGAAATTTTTCCAAAAGTGCAAAATGTTAAGTTTTCAATTTTAACCTGCAGGCCCTCCCTGCCACGTGTCAGCACATGATTGGTGCAGGACTGCGGAACTACGGGGAAAGTTTAGAAAATTTCCAAAAAGAAAATTTTTCAAAAAGTCTAAGTTTCAAAAGGGTCCACCCCTCAGAGTGCCACATGTGGCAACTTACCTGATTGGATGAGAGGGTGGTGGGGTGGCGGACTTTTCAAGGAATTTTTTCTGAAGTGTAAAATTTAAATTTTTCTAAAGTGAGATTATTTCATTTTTAGTTTGGGATGACCATTTTGAAGTGAAACTTCAAATGACCATAACGTTTGATAGGAAACTCCATTTTTGGAAAACAAGGACTTTCTAGAAATCTCTCATTGGAGTTTTGTTTGCATAGGAGTTCATCAATTTTAGAATTTTATGAATGTTTAGAGGTCAATGTTGAAGAAAAAATCTGCAAGGTTTATAACTTTAAAACTGACAATTTTTATAACTTTTAAGTTTGGTTCAATTTTGATTTATTTTCTTCTCAACATGCAAACTGAGCATGGAGAAGAGGTCCTAGGTAAATTTAGGAATATTTTCCAGATTCAATTTGATAGTTGAATTGTCTTTTGCACTTTTACATCTTTTGACAGGAAATATGATATGCAAGTTTGAAATTTAATTTGATGAAGTTCTTGCTAGTCATTTCAATTATTGAGTTCCCACAAGGTTTCTTAAACATTAATACATCAAAATTTCATTGTTTCATTCCTTAATTTTAGTTATAAATCTGAACTGTACATTTATTAGATTATTTCAAGTGCCAAATTTAAAAAAAAAATTGAAACAGAGATCTTTCTCCAATGAGATTGCAAATTATTGTTTAACATTCCACTATGGAAAACATATAAAATTCCTCTCTCAAACATTCAATTGATTCAACAAACACTTATATTCAGTATGCAATGCAAATTTCTAATTTTTAACAACTCATTTCAAAGAGGTCAAATTCTTTCATTTCCTTTATATGTTTTCTCTTCCCCAAAACAGAATTGAAACTATAACAGTCATTGAAATTTCAATACAACAATGCAATTGGGAAAGGAATGCATATTTATTTCATTGATCTCCAACAACAATATTGCAAAAATTTAAATCAAAAAGAGCTTCCATTCCTTTATTGAATTCCAACAACTTTACAACTCAACTCCTTTCCAATTTGATTGGATTTTCAATTTTCAAAATACAAAGTATGAAACTCCTTTCACATTTTCTTTCCAAAGTAAAACAAAGAGATATAATTCTTCTCTACATTCCTTAATGAAAATACAATCACTTCACATTACAATATATATACAATCATCCACTTGAAGTGGGAAATGTTACATTCAAATTTACTCAAGAATTAGGACTGTCAAAAATGGTATTTTCTTTCTCCAAACAGGAGTATGTTGAATTCTTCTTCTTCATTATTCTTTGATCACAACAAGGAAGGGGGAAAAACAACACTCTCCACCCAACCAAGACATCCAATGGGAAAAGAGAAGCCATCTTTCCCCATTGGCCTCGGAGCCCCAACCATATTGGAATAAGGTATGAACATCAACACATAGCAACAAGGATTCTTTCACAACAAACAACATTCTTTCACATTCAAAAGACACATAATTCAATCAAGATGTAGTTCACAACTACTTAAAAAAAAATAGCACAACAAAACAAAGGCTTCTTTAAGCAAGAAAGCCAAACAAGAGCAAGATCTATGGAGGTCTCCTTATGCCTCCCTTGTTGAAATTTGGGCATCCACTAAAAAAAACACCAAAATCATAACAAAACCCATAAACCTTATCCCTCCTCAACCCCTCCTTATCCCTCCTCCAAAATTATCCCTTATGCCCCCCTCCCAAAAGTAAGAAATGCAAGCATATTATTTTTCCTAGGTGGATCCCAAACCAACACTCCTTCCATAAGACAAGTGCCCTTGGCAATCCCTTATCCCTCCTCTGATAAAACCTCATAGTCTTCTCCCTACACCTTTCCCTAAGAATTCTACCCATCCCTCCAAGAATGTAACACAAAACCATTCAATATTGCATGCAAGAAAGAGGAAAAAAAAACAGCAAGTAAAAAGGGCAAGAGCCTACCTCTCCATTATGGAGATTTGTTTTCCAACACAGTAGTATTTTGATGCTCAAAACATAGTCCCAAAACAGAAATGTACAAGCATGTGAATCAATCCAAGCTCCTTCCACAAAGCAAGCTCCAAAGACAAGAGAAAATTTGACCCAAGAGTGCAATAACAAAGTTTCAACAACCTCAAATGAGGGAAGAATTTGAATTTTTAAAGGAGAGGGTGGGGAGAGGATGATGTGGATTCCAAGTGGGTTGCCACATCATTTTTCCTCATTCCCCAAGAGTGCAAATCAACATCAACAAATAAATCACAATAAATGTGAATGACAAACCACTTACATACTTCATTTTAGCCCATACTCCAAAAGGAATGCATTAAAAATTTGTAAGACAAGTGCAATCAATTCTTACAAAAAATCATATCAAAATGTAATAAAAAGGATTGATTTTGACTCCAAAACTATAATCATGGTTGGTGGAGGTTTTTGAGAGGTGTGGGACAATTTTAACTTGTCCCACAAGCCTCCAAATTTGTCCTTCAAGGTCAAATTCGAATTTCAAAGAGGATGGAGTGTTCTACACTTCCAAAATCTTATTTACAAAATATATCACTTCACTTACACAACCCTTACATCCTCTTACACATGCATTAATATCTATGACATTTATTTATTACAATCTTTGACATAAAGATTTATTTATTTATCACATGGTTATAAATCAAATTTAATTATTAATTAAGACTACAACTTTATTTCTCACACTCCACATCCAAATTATTTTAATTAAAATTTAGTTATATGACTCCCAATTAAACTATCACATTTAAATTAAATAAAAGAAAGAACACCTTACAAATAAAAATACACACAACAATAATTAAAAAGGGACAAAAAATTAAAGACCTATATCCCAAGGTCACAATAGTGGAAATCCCCCCCATGGGAAGTCCTAACACAACTCAACACACAAATAAAACATAGTTGTCATGGTGACCTTGTTGATTTCACATAGAATTTCAATATGGTTAGTCTTTAGTCCCCCGATATTGTTGTGATTTTTAACCTACAAAATAGGAATACCTCCTTTGGCCTCGTGGCCACATCAGAACATCCAAATGATATAAGCAACATATAAAGATTAAATCCAAATCACGAAAATATCAAGAATTTAACATCATCATTTGAATTTCATTTGTAACTATATCTTTATCCAATGAATCTCTATACTAGAGCTATTCATAACATCAAATGTCACATTTCTAAAATCAACATCAATAACCTATCCATGTCAACCAGTATATCATCATCCACATAATAGTAGTAATTTCCCAATGATCATCAAGCATATTAACTGAATCTAGATCAATACTAATCCATAATCTAACATCTAACCAAAACATAATATTGTCCATAATAATCCATGATCTAGCATATACACATCATACTACATCAAAACATAATAATGTCCAAAATATGATCAATAGTGTCAAAATCAGTATCTAAATAGTGTCAAAGGGAAGTCGGCACTACATCCCCCTCCCCTTAGACTCTTCTTCCTCTTGGAAGTCACTAGAAAAAATTTGGAAACTACACTCGTAAAATAGTAGCATCCTCCCAAGTGGTTGCAGTCTCATTGAATCTATTCCACTGCACCTGCACCTGATCAATATCTCTACCTCAAAGGCCCAGGGTCCTACGATCTATGATACGGACAGGCTCCACCATCACCTACCCTTGATCCTATACCTGCAATGATGTCCAATCTAACACATGAGAAGGATCTGTAATGTATCTCCTAATAACAGAAACATGAAATACATCATGTATTTGAGACAAGATGGGTGGAAACGCTAGACAGTAAGCCAACGGGCCGATACACTCCAGGATCTCAAAAGGTCCAACGAACCGAGGAGCTAACTTAGAACCTTTTACATAATGGATCGGGCTTTTATGTGGCCTATAACGAAGGAATACCTTCATGCCCACATCAAAATTACGTTTGTTTCTATGTTGATCAGTGTACTTATTCTGTCTATCTTGTGTCTCCTGCAATCTCTACCTGATCAACACTACCTGTTACTCTATGTCCTACAAAAGAGTTGGTCCAAGAGATACTCTATCCTCCAACCTATCCCAGCTAAGGGTTGTCCTGTACTGCCTACCATATAATGCCTAAAAAGGTGCCATACCTATAGAGCCCTGAAAACTATTATTGTAGGAAAACTCCACTAAGTACAGGTACTCCTCCCACTTAGACTGCTGATCCATCACGTACATCCTAAGCATATCCTCTAAAATCTGATTTACTCACTCAGTCTGTCCATCTATCTTAGGGTGATAAGTTGTGTTGAAGTTAATCTTCATCCTAAGAACATATTGCATGGTATTCTAGAAATGGGAAGTGTATAAAGGATCACGGTCATAAATGATCTTCCACGGAATCCCATGTAACCTGACAATCTTATCCAAGTAGACACGTGCAACTGCACTAGCTATATAAGTGGTCTTCACCAGAGAAAATTGAGCTACTTTTGTCAATTTATCAAATGTGACCATGATGGCGTCATGGTGATATCTCGACATCGGTAACCCAACAATGAAATCCATGGAAATGGTGTCCCATTTCCACTCCAGTATAGCATGAGGAAAGAGAAGACCTATTGGATACTGATGCTTAGCCTTAACCCTATGGCACTCTAAACATCATGGTACAAACTGAGATACATCCCAATGAATTCCTCTCTAGTGATATAACTGTCACAAAGTGGCGTGCATCTTCTTCACCCCAGGATGGGCTGAGTAGGGTGCATGATGTGCCTCTATCAAGGTGTCCTGCCTTAAGCATCCATCCCTGGGAACATAAATCTAACCTCTGTACTTGAGAAGGCCATCTACCTCTAGTGAGAAACCATCAAAATTCCCCTCAAGGGGTCTCTGGGACTTAATCTTTGCTTCAGCTACAATGTAGAAGATGTCAAGAGGAAGCTGCTAAAGAATCCTACTCCACAAATTTGTGCTCGTTGAAATAACCATACTCACATGTCTCCATCTGTTGAGAGCATATGCAACCACATTCTCCTTCCCATTCACATGCTCTATCTCCATGTCATACTCACAAAGCAACTACATCAAATGCCTCTGACAAGTGTTTAGATTGGGTTGCATGAAGAGGTGGCGAAGACTCAAATGATCTATCCTGAGTGTGAATATCTGACCAAAAAGAAAGTGTCTCCATCAAACTAAAGCGTGCACAACTAACACAAGATCAAGGTCATGATTCAGATAATTAAACTCATGATCTTTGATTTTGTGAGACTCAAAGGCTACAACCCTACCATCCTACATCAACACACCTCTAAGCCCTACTAAAGAAGCATCTGTGCATATAAAGAGCTCACCATGTGGATTTGGCACAACAAGAATGGGTGTTGTAGTGAGACATTCCTTCAGTGTCTTGAAGGCCTGCTCACACCTGTCTATCCAAACAAACTTCTTCCCTTTCCGCTAAAGGGAAATGATGGGGTGCGCTATCTGAGAGAATTCCTGAACAAACCTCCTGTAGTAACCTACTAACACCATGAATTTGTGCACCTCTGTCATAGTAGTGGGTGCTGGCCAATCCATAACGGGTCTAATCTTGGAAGGATCAACTGCGATACCTTTCCTGGGAATAACATGTCTCAAATACTTTAGCTTTGTCTGGAAGATAGCACACTTCTCCAAGTTCCTGTAAAGTTGCTGCTCACAAAGACACTAAATAACTTGTCAAAGGTTCCCCTCATGCTCCTCACGTGTTCGTGAGTATACCAATATGTCATTAAGGAAGATAAGCATGAAGCGATCTAGAAAGGTTTTGAATACTTCATTCATCAAACTCATAAACACTGTAGGGGCATTCGTTAAACCAAAAGGCACCACTGTGAACTCATAGTGCCCATAGCTCATGTGGAAGGTGGTCTTATGGATGTCCACCTCTGAAATCATCAACTGATGGTATCTCGACTTGAGATCAATCTTAGAGAACATCGTGGCTCCCTTCATCTAGTCAAACAAGTCATCAATGCGAGGTAGGGGATAACGATTCTTGATCGTTACCTTATTCAGCTGGCAGTAGTCGATGCACAACCGTAATGATCCATCCTTCTTCTTTACAAAAATAACCAATGCACCCCAAGGGGATACACTAGGATGGATAAGGCCTTTCTCCAGAAGGCCCTCCAGCTGTAACTTGAGCTCACAAAGCTCTGGGGTGGTCATCCGATAAGGATCTCATGAGATAGACTCTGCTCCTAGAACCAGATCAATATGGAAATCAATCTCACATAGGGGTGGCATCCCCTGTAGTTCCCCTAGGAAGACATTTGCATGCTCTCTCAGAATGGGATGATCATCTAGCAATGGCCCACTAGACCCATCCTCTGTCCTATCACTAACTATCATTTCATACATCTGATAACCTTGCCACACACACCATTTGAGATGCATAATAGAGATAGTGCGAGTAAAAACAAGTATTTTGACTCCTGAAATCACCGACTCAACTCCAAGATCATCTACACAAGATATAGTCTTGTGATAGCAATCCATCCTGGCCCTATGTGTAGATAACCAATCCATGCCTAAAATGACTCCATACAAGCCCAAAGGAAGAATACAAAGATCTGAGGTGGTGGTGACAGGTCCCAAATCCACTACACACTCCTTAACTAAGGAGTCCATAGAGATCTTGGCTCTAAAATCCATCTCAACATCCCAAATATGACCCTACCTAATTGTCACTAGCCTGCATCGCTCTACTAAGGTTGGTGTAATAAATGAATTAGAAGAACCGGAGTCAAACAATACGGAGGTAGGAACACCTCCAACACTACTTATAGTCTCAATGACCGTGATCTAGTGCTCGGCTTGGTAATTCTCGACTGTTGCATAGATCTTGTGACTCTGTCCCATGTCTCTGAATGTATCCTTTAAGATGGGTGCCTTACCCTTATTAGGGTTTTGGGGGCAGTCTCTCCAAAAGTGTCTCGCTACTCCACAACTAAAACAACCACCTGAACCTCTCCAAGAAGAAGCACCTCTATAAGGTGCCCTAGAGGTAGGTGCCATGGATCCTGATGATCCAACTACAATCTTCTGTGGTCTCTATAGTCAAGCTCCTACTGACTGAGCTCTAGCTCCACCCTGTGTCCTAGTAAGACCCCTAGGAGGAGGCCCCATACTACAACCTCTTTGTGCATCAGTTCTATGAGGAGGCCTAAAAGGTAGACGAGACTGCTTCTGTTGCTGCTACTATGGCTTGAAAGGTGACTACGAAAAATGTTGACCACCACAAGGAAGAGGAGCTAACCCCTTCAATCTGTTATCCTATAATTGCTGAATATGGATCCTGATTTGGTCTCTAGCCTGCTCGGTTTTACCCCGAGTCTCCTCTATAATGTAGGCCTTCTCAATGACCTCTGCTAAATTCTGTGGGCAATGGATTCAAACTACACCTCTAATATCTAAATTAAGGCCCCAGATGAACCTATGGATCTACACCTGCTCATCCTGCATGTAATCAACATACTAAAGTAGGTACATGAACCTACTCTCATAATCTTCCACTCTAAGGGATGCCTATCAAAGATCGTGGAACTCATCAATCCTTTATTGTATGAATCTTCGTGACAAGTCTCTACTCTTGAATCTCTCCTCAAACAGCTCCTAGGTAACTATCTCTAAATCAATGTGGAGCTTCTACTCCTCTATCCTCCACCATACTCTAGCTCCATCCCTCAGTCGATGGATCACAACATGAGATTTTGTGTTGCTAGAAAAAGGACAAAGCTTGAAGTAACCGCTCAAGCTAACCAGCCAAGTCTATGCCTGGAATCCTCCTGTATCACCTGAATAATGTGATGGACTAAGCTTCAGGATCTCCTTGATGTGATCTACAACTGTGGTTTGATGCCCTCTTTGCCTACCTGTCCTCGATCCTAGGGCTTTGATACCTCTCTCTCTATCCTGAAATACGGTCACCATGTCCCCTCGAAGGAGACTCTACTCTATCTGACTCTCCATGATAATTCTCTCCTCCATGCTCCTCACTGAGTGAAGGAGGTGCATGTCCCTCTATGGAAATATCCCTATCATGTCTGCCTAAATTCCCTCCTAATGATCCTCCACATAGGGCAACATTAACATCCTGAAGGGTCTACAAAATCTGTGGTAGGATAGCTGCTAAACCCTAAGCTGGTGGTGGTGGTGGCGGTAGTGGAGGTGGTGGTGGTGGTGACTCTGGGTCTCTATGAATGTTCCTCTCACTCTGTCTAAGCCTCCTACACAAACCAAAGTGAGAGTTAGTTCAATACTTCAAACCTTCTTCAGTTTTCTAAGTTTACTATCATGAACAATTTCAAACAGTTTTATTTTTCTAAGTTAACAGATTTGCTAGTTTGAAAGTCTCAAGTCTAAATTTTCTAGTGTGCCCAATGGTCTAAGCTTTTGAACCATCACTTTGATACCAAGTGTAATTCCCACTTCAAATTACCACTTGAGACCAAGAAACAACTAGGATTAGCTGGGAAGAATTATGGAAATTATTTTTTTTATTAGAAGAGTCTACCACTAAGTTGCATGACAAAAATTTTCACTCACAAGTTCCACAACAAAAATTCTAATTTCCCAAACACAAGATTTTCCATTTTAAGCTAAAACAATATTCACAAGGTTTCCATTTTAGGGTTACATATTTTACTTAGGTTCAGGGATCAATTTACCCCCTGCCATGCCTACTCTCTAACAGGCTCAGATATTCAACCAGATTTTCACACATCTAGAGTTATCAAAACTTTCCTAAATTATTCTCATTGGATAGGAAATTTCCTCACCTTTCCAACCATATAAAGAAGTCCTTCTAACTCCTTGTAGAACTCAAGTTATGGCTGGGCAGAGTTTTAGGGAAAAAATTTCCCTAGGGAAGTCCACGGCTTAGGGAGAAATTTTTTCCCTTTGGTGGGTTGGCGGAACAGGGAGGAAAATTAGAAATCTTCCTTCCTTGGGTGCAAAGTGAAAAAACACCTCCACGTACCCGCGGCGCTGACAAATCCAGACACGTGGTGCATCCCGATTGGCACAAGGTGATGTAGACAGGTGGGGAGGTAAAATTAGAGGGGGCCAGATCTTGGGAATAAAAGCTCAAGGGAGAAAATATCTCCATACCCCTGCCAATGCCCAATCTACCACGTATCATCAAGTGATTGGGCCGGGCCGGCGGGTCGCGGGGGAAAAATTCAAAAATTTTCCCAATGCCAAAAAGTGAAATTTTCCAAGGGAAAATTTACCTCCATGCCTCCAAACCTACTCAAAATACCATGTGGCATCCTGTTATTTGACACAGGTTGGCGTAGTAGAGGAGAGAAAGGAGATTTTTTTGCCAAAGGGGGGTAAAAAGGAAAAAAAATGGTTTGCGTGGGCCCATGCCTCCATGGTGATATGTGTCAACACCCTATTGGATGTAGGGGGTACGGGTACACGGGGAAAAAGATGAAATTTTTCCAAAAGTGCAAAATGTTAAGTTTTCAATTTTAACCTGCAGGCCCTCCCTGCCACGTGTCAGCACATGATTGGTGCAGGGCCGCGGAATTGCGGGGTAATTTTGGAAAAATTTCCAAAAGAAAATTTTTCAAAAAGTCTAAGTTTCAAAAGGGTCCACCCCTCAGACTGCCATGTGGCAACTTATGATTGGATGAGAGGGTGGCAGGACAATGGACTTTTCAAGGAAATTTTTCCAAAGTGTAAAATTTAAATTTTTCTAAAGTTAGATTATTTCATTTTTAGTTTGGGATGGCCATTTTGAAGTAAAACTTCAAATGGCCATAACTTTTGATATGAAAATCCATTTTTAGAAAACAAGCACTTTCTGGAAAGATCTCAGAGTCCTCTTTACATAGAGTTCATAAATTTTTAAATTTAATTAAGTTTTGGAGGTCAATTTTGAAGAAAAAATCTGTAGGGTTTATAACTTCAAAACTAGCAATTTTTATAACTTTTAAGTTTTGTTCAATTTTGATTTCTTTTCTTCTCAACATGAAAAATGAACATGGAGAAGTGGTTCGAGGTAATTTTAGAAATATTTTCCAGAATCAATTTGTCTTTTGCACTTTTCTTACATCTTTTTACAGGAAATCTGATATGCAAGTTTGAAATTTAATTTGATGAAGTTATTGTTAGTCATTTCAATTATTGAGTTCCCAAAAGGTTTCTTAAACATTAATACATCCAAATTTAATTTTTTCATTCGTTAATGTTAGTTATAAATATGAACTGTACATTTATTGGATTATTTCAAGTGCCAAATTTTTAAAAAAATTGAAAAAGAGATCTTTCTCCAATGAGATTACAAATTACTGTTCAACATTCGAGTATGGAAAACATATAAAATTCCTCTCTCAAAAATTCAATTGATTCAACAAACACTTATATTCAATATGCAATGTTAATTTCTAATTTTTAACAACTCATTTCAAAGAGGTCAAATTTTGTCATTTCCTTTATACATTTTCTCTTCCTCAAAACAAAATTGAAAACTATAATAGTCATTGAAATTTCAATACAACAATGCAATTGGGAAAGGAATACATATTTATCTCATTGATCTCCAACAACAATATTGCAACAATTTAAATCAAAAAGAGATTCCATTCCTTTATTGAATTCAAACAACTTTACAACTCAACTTCTTTCCAATTTGATTGGATTTTCAATTTTCAAAATACAAAGTATGAAACTCCTTTCACATTTTCTTTCCAAAGTAAAACAAAGAGAAATAATTCTTCTCTACAATCCTTAATGAAAATACAATCACTTCACATTACAATATATATACAATCATCCACTTGAAGTGGGAAAGGTTACATTCAAATTTACTCAAGAATTAGGACTGTCAAAAATGGTGTTTTCTTTCTCCAAACATATGTTGAATTATTCTTCTTCATTATTCTTTGATCACAACAAGGAAGGGGGAAAAGTAATGCTCTCCACCCAACCAAGACATCCAATGGGAAAAGAGAAGCCATATTTCCCCATTGGCCTTGGAGCCCTAACCATATTGGAATAAGGTATGAACATCAACACATAGCAACAAGGATTCTTTCACAACAAACAAAATTCTTTCACATTAAAAAGACACATAATTTAATCAAGATGTAGTTCACAAATACTTTAAAAAAAAAACACAACAAAACAAAGGCTTCTTTAAGCAAGCAAGCCAAACAAGAGCAAGATCTATGGAGGTCTCCTTATGCCTCCCTTGTTGAAATTTGGCCATCCACCAAAACAACCTGCCAAAATCATAAAAAACCACATAAGCCTTATCCCTCCTCAACCCCTCCTTATCCCTCCTCCAAACTTATCCCTTATCCCCATCCCAAAAGTAAGAAATACGAACATATTCTTTTCCTAAGTGGATCCCAAACCAACACTCCCTCCAAAAGACAAGTGCCCTTGGCAATCCCTTATCCCTCCTCTGATAAAACCTCATAGTCTTCTCCCAACACCTTTCCCTAAGAATTTTATTCATCCCTCCAAGAATACAACACAAAACCATTCAATATTGCATGCAAGAAAGAGGGAAAAAAATAGCAAGTAAAAAGGGAAAGAGCCTACATCTCCATTATGGAGATTTGTTTTCTAACACATAAGTTTTTTGATGCTCAAAACATATTCTCAAAACAACAAAGTACAAGCATATGAATCAATCCTAGCTCCTTCCACAAAGCAAGCTCCAAAGACAAGAGAAAATTCAACCCAAGAGTGCAATAACAAATTTTCAACAACCTCGAATGAGGGAAGAATTCAAATTTTTAAAGGAGAGGGTGGGGAGAGGATGATGTGGATTCCAAGTGGGTTGCCACATCATTTTTCCTCATTCCCCAAGAGTGAAAATCAACATCAACAAATAAATCACAATAAATGTGAATGAAAAACCACTTACATACTTCATTTTAGCCCATACTCCAAAAGGAATGCATTAAAAATTTGTAAGACAAGTGTAATCAATTCTTACAAAAAATAATATCAAAATGCAATAAAAAGGATTGATTTTGACTCCAAAACTATAATCATGGTTGGTGGAGGTTTTTGAGAGGTGTGGGACAATTTTAACTTGTCCCACAAGCCTCCAAATTTGTCCTTCAAGGTCAAATTCGAATTTAAAAGAGGATGGAGTGTTCTACACTTCCAAAATATGATTTACGTAATCTATCACTTCACTTACACAACCCTTACATCCTCTTACACATGCATTAATATCTATGACATTTATTTATTACAATCTTTGACAGAAATATTGATTTATTTATCAAATGGTTATAAATCAAATTTAATTATTAATTAAGACTACAACTTTATTTCTTACACTCCCCATCCCAATTATTTTAATTAAAATTTATCTATATGACTCCCACATTAAACTATCACATTTAAATTAAATAAAAGAAAGAACACCTTACAAATAAAAATACACACAACAATAATTAAAAAGGGACACAAAATTAAACACCTATATCCCATGGTCACAATAGTGGAAATCCCCCCATGGGAAGTCCTAACACAACTCAACACACAAATCAAACAAAGTTGCCATGGTGACCTTAATGATTTCACACAGAATTTCAATATGGTTAGTCTCCAGTCCCCCGACATTGTTGTGATTTTTAACCTAGAAAATAACAATGCCTGCTTCGGCCTCGTGGCCACATCAGAACATCCAAATGATATAAGCAACATATAAAGATTAAATCCAAATCACGACAATATCAAGAATTTAACATCATCATTTGAATTCCATTTGTAACTATATATTTATCTAATGAATCTCTATGCTAGAGCTATTCATAACATCAAATGTCACATGTCTAAAATCAACATCAATAACCTATCCATGTCAACCAATATATCATCATCCACATAATAATAGTAATTTCTGAATGATCATCAAGCATATTAACTGAATCTAGATCAATAATAATCCATAATCTAACATCTAACCAAAACATAATATTGTCCATAATAATTCATGATCTAGCATAGACACATCATACTACATCAAAACATAATAATGTCCAAAATATGATCAATAGTGTCAAAATCAGTATCTAAATAGTGTCAAAGGGAAGTGGGCACTACAATTTCCTTTTCCTTGCCTTTGTCCTTCTAAGCATGAGTAGCAATGCAGATCATGTTGATTTGAGGGGAGTTGGTACATGGAGAGTGTGTAGGATGAGTGGTATAACGACATGACAGGAAAAAACCTACCAGGGGATAAAAGCCTTGTGAAGTGAGATGGGCGCAACAAAATTTAGGTGATGGCGTGGCAAGTTCTCTGATGCAAACCATGTTAATTTCAAATCTCGGAGGTGGCTCTAAGAGTTGAGGGGATAGAGGTCATGGTTTTTAAGTAGGAAGTGAGGGAAGGACTATGGAAGTGGGTGTAGGTGAAACAAAGTCCTCATCAAGAAGGTTGTCATCAACAAAGTTTGCTTCAAGAGGACACAACTAGATAAGGATGGTTTTCCAAGCCTAGAAGTTCTCCACATCATGCCCTAGCACATGATGGTAGGTGCAAATTTTAGTGTCATAAAACCCTTTCGGCTTGGGTTTGAGAGGGTCATAAGGTCTGAGCGGTAGTAATGTGATGACATAATTCTCAAGGAGGTTAGTTAAGATATTGGCATAGGACCCTGCTAGTGGGTTGTAATGGGAAGTGAAAGTGGGTTTGGGCGTAGGTGTGGCTGATTGTTGTGGAATGGTCTTTACAGGAGGGGGAGTGGGTCGAGCTATGGTTTTGGGTGTTGGTGTGGTCTTGGGTGCTAGTCATGTTTTCTTGGGTAGGGGTATGGTAGATGAACTGGAAGGGGAGTGTGTGGTTGTTTTTAATACCTTATTAGATGGTAGCATATTTTTGTCTTTGGGTTGCACCTTCTTGGGTAAAGGTGATATGGGTGTATGAGATCTAGAGGGAAAAGTAGAAGGGGGAAGAGGGTGAGTTACCCACAGGGATAATGAAGGTGTTGTGAAGGTAGATGACGTAGGTCATGTAGGGGGTGTGTGGGAAAGAGACTGAAGTGTAGTGGGTAGTAAAGAAGTTGCTTAGGGTATTGGAGGTATGGGTGGGAAAGATGCTACAGGTGTAGGTGTAAGTCGTGTCGGGAACTTGGTTATGTTATAGGTTTGTGAGGAAGGAATGGACTGTTGTGTTTTTGGTTTATTGATGGGTGGAGGTTTCTTGACCGAGATGGGAGGTTGAGGTCCTAAGACAGATGGAAAGGGTGAAAGTGATGAAGGTGTGACTGGCACAACCAGAGTATGAGTTCTAGGGGCTTGGTTCTTTTGTTTGGATGCTGGAGTAGGTTTGGTGTTGGCTTTGGAGGATGTAGCTAAATTTAGTTAGATAGGTGGATGAGTAAGGCTGGTGGTTGGGGTGACCCCTAAGGTAGTAATAGGTTTATTCAAGGAAGATGATGTAGGTGTGGGTTTGGATGTAGATGTATGTTGGGTTATGGGTGAGGGTGTATGTTGAACTGTGATGGGTGTCGTGGAAGAAGTTGTGATACAGGTGGTTTTTCTCGGTTCGATTGGTCGAAATTTTTTTGGGTATATATTGGAAGTATCAACAAGTGACATCTGCATTTGTGTTGAGATGGGAAGTAGAAGGCGTCCCCATAGTAAGTCTATATCCACATAATCTAAGCGATCGGCTAAACATGAGAATGGCATGTCTGTAGGCGAGGTTGAGGAGGACCTAATGGAAATTCCCATAAAATGTGTTTTAGAGAAGGGGAATTTGCTAGCTTCGGCTTCCGTGGGTAAGAGAGTTGAAAGTAATTTTGTAGGATCTTGGGTAGTTGATGGAGAATGATCACCTAGAGGAAAAGGTATCTCTACTAGATCTTCGATAGGTGGAGGAGAAAATGGGTGCTCCTCTGTAGGTGGAGGAGATGATGGGTGCTCCTCTATGGGTGGAGGAGATAAACAAGTATCCTCCATGGAATGAAGAAGTACTATGGGTGATGGTTTCTTAGGTGGAGAAGCCAAAGGTTAAATAGCCTCGATATTAGTGGAAGGTTCCTCCACAGGTGAGGAAGGAGGTGAAAGGTGTTCCTCTATGGGTGGAGGAATAGGTTAGGTGGGTTCCAATGCACTTCGAGCTAGGATTTCCTCAATGGAAGAAATATGTGGTAATTAGGAAGCAACGGGTGTGTCGTTGAAAATAGTGTGGACCTTGTGGGTATGGGTATCATGAGTTGAGGTCTCACCGGTTTGATCAGACGAAGCGGCATGATTAGGAAAGGGTTTCTTGAATATGTGTAGGTTTTGATTGGCATGTGCGTTAGGATTATTCACGGTAAACTCACCTTTCTCAAGCATTTCTTGGACAATGTTTTTGAAAGTGATGTAATTTTCATCACTATGACCCTTTACTCGATGCTAGTTACAAAAGTCATGTTCTTTATACTATACGGGTGTGGGGCGAGCAGGGTCAAAACTAGTGTGTGGATTTATAGGATCAAGGGTGATGGCCCCAACTTTTATGAGCGTATCTAAGACAGAAGAATAAGGTTCCCTAATTAGGGTATATTTCCATTTTTCCCTTCTGAATTGAAAATTTTGAACGGGTGAGAGATTAGATGAGGGGCTAGCCTAATTTTATGGATGAGCTAGGCCGGCTTTAAGTACCACTGCGTTAATGGTTCCCTTAGTTTTTGAATAATTGTTCTATGGTTTTGAAGAAGAAGAGGTATCATTTGACTTGAATGCTGAGTTCTTATTACGTAGTTGAATTTTCTTCTCTTTAATGGCTTGAATCTCTAGCTTTTGTGCCATGGTGAATGCTTCATCGAAGGTTTGGAAAGTTTGGACCTGTAGGGTTGGTGAGATATGTCTAGCACAAGCCCGTGTGAAGAGTTTGATGAGTTTGGTTTGCAGTAGTTGGAATGTGAGTTTATTGATTAGGCTATGCCAGCGAGAAACAAAATATGTAATAGATTCATTGTCATACTGACGCATGGAGTATAGGTTATTCATGGTAACCTTCTTAATGATATTCATGGAGAAGTGATCCAAGAAGGCTTGGGCTACATGATTAAATGAAAATATAGAGTGTCTATGTAACCCACTATACCAATCTAACATGGGTCCAGTTAGAGACATGGGAAAGGTCCTCAGGAGCAAAGCATCATCATGGGTGATTAGGTAGCACCCATGTTTGAAAGACCTCAAATATTGTTGCGGGTCTTCTTTGCCATTGAAATGTTTGAATTTAGGCATTTCCCAATATATGGGATATGGATGGATAGGAATTAGGGGGTGGATAGGCTCGTTACAAATCTCGTCATAGGTGAGAGTGTTGCGGGAGCCAAAAAATGATTCCTCCAATGTCTACATCTTGTCCATCATTAACTTGATTAGGTCATTAGTAGGTTGTGATGGTTGGGTGCCTCTTGTAGCATAAGATTCTTAGTCTTAGGCATATAACGGGGGTGGAATTCTAGTAAATGGTCCTGCCGTATAGGTAGATTGATAAGAAGGTAGTGAAATAGGGGGTACATACCTAGAGTGAATAATAAATGAAACATGAGGCTACTGATAGTACGTATATGGAGGTGGAAGGGTCATGGTGATCCTAGTGGCAATGGGGGATAAAGATTGTGGAATAGAAAGGACAATATTTTGAAAAGGGGTAGGGGTCATCGACACCGGGGGTGGTTTTGTAGCTACAGGTATATGAGAGATAATAGGGGCAGATGAGGTTGTGATCTGGGTGGTTAGTGAAGGTATAGTGGATGTGGTGGGTGCAAGGGATGTGACAGAGGTGGCAGTCATAACGAGTATATGGCCTAACTTTGAAACGACTGGGTATAAGGTAGATGTGGGCAGCACAGAGCCAGATGGGGCTGATGTGGGATTGGGAATGAGAGTCGGGGGATAGATACAGGCATGTCGTATATCAACTGACTTGAGGCATCTCGAGTGGACAAGTGGGAAAGGTAAAACTGTAAGGCAGTAGGATTTTGGTCAAGGATTCATGTCAACTCCTCATCTCTGGTAGCGATAGTGATAGGTTGGGTAGGATCCATGGGTGATAAAATATAAGGTTGTGAAGGACTAAGAGGGATTGGTTGATAACTGACATGGAATATGAGGGCATTCACTTGGCTTTGGGTCAGCACCATGTGAAAAGGTATTGATCAGGTTGGATTGTTTCCTATAAATGACACCAAAATATAGTAGAAGTAAGAGAAATAGGTGATAATAAGTGGATTAGGTACCAAATGTTAGCTAGAAAATGACATAGGCTAACTGATGCCAGTTAGGGTAAATTGACACCGGTCATAGGTAACTACGGTCGGTCACTATGGAAAGTGGACAGTTGGTCAAAACAAGGTAAAAGGACAATAATCTACCAAGTATGCAAGATGTTAATGGGATTTACCAGTAAAGTGAATATGATGATAGTGACAGAGACTTTGAAAAGCAAAGAATGTGAGTAGGTGTCCTTTTGGGTAGGTTGACCAAAAGAACTGTAACCGACACCGGTTAGGTAAAACCGATGATGGTCAAAGGGTAACTGACGATGGTCATTAGACTGACACTGGTTACTGTGAAATTGAGAAAGCAATGAAGAAAATGTGGTTGTGAGTTAAAATTTGATGTGGAATCAAACCCAGAATTCTAGAAATGGTAAGAAGATGGTCCAAGCACACTCAGATGAAGCTGGAATACACCAACTATGATGAGGAGCGTGTAAGGAGAAATAGGAAAAATGAAGAGCATGACCTCTTACCTCAAAACACAATCCAAGAAGAAACATTAAGAAAAATACAATCCTAAGAGTGCCTTTTATATTATGTTTTTTTAGCTTACGCTATTTTAAGGACTGACTCATGAACTATAGAATAGAGTTTTTTGGTGAGGATGGCTTCCTATGAAGAAGGAGATCTACAAGGTGAGGTTTCAGGTATGTTGTGATGGTGGCGGGCTTTGATCTAAAGTATGACTCGATAGAGCAGCGAGCTGGGTGCCCACTGTACTATGATCGTGTGATCACCTACAACTTCTTCTAGGAAAGATGTTGTTTAAGAATGTGTTTATTTTAAATTTGTGATGTTTGGATAATACTCAGAGAAATAAGTGCTTTTCTATGACTCGTTTGTCAACCATCATCTGGGTATGACTTCCAGTGTATAGGTTGCCCTTAATTAATGTGAGCTAATGCAAAAAAGAAGAATGAAATGACGTTAATTTTAATCCCAAATCGAAATATGGAATTTGATAACACAATAAGAGGAATAGGAGAGAGTATGATCTTTCACTAATGCGATACTAATGAAAGGGAAGAAGTGTTCTTTTTATGCACCAAAACACGATTGCTTTGAGACATTAGAAAGAAGAGAATATTCCAAGGGAGAAATTTTAATGTGAGAATCTTTCAGAAGGGAAATAAACATATAAATTTTCACCTAAAAAAGAAGAAAAATCCAAAGAACCCCGAATGGGTCCCATTAGGCATGTAAAAATGTTTCACTTGATTCTAGAGCATTTCTAAGAATGTTGACAAAACAAATAGGGTAACGAGTGTAGGAGGAATACCTGTTGAAATGTTGGTTATAGGTTGTTATGCGCATATGACTTCTGGATCCACAGCTAATCGTGAGAGCTTCCCTTTTTCTTGGAGGAACTACCTAAAATGGAACAAAAGACCACCAAATAAAAGTTAAACACTATATGTAGTGGACTACCTAGCATGTGCTAGATCCAGGAAGTGTGATACTTCCTAGACGACTGTCAATCCACTTTTTTAAAATAACTTAATACTGATAATAGAGTAAATCCTACTATAGTTAAAATGATTTAGGTATCTTATTCGTCTACAATAAGAAAATTCGCTTACAACAGGCTAGGCTATGATTGAATATGAATGTCAAGGCCATTTTCAAGGTATTGGTACTAGTCAAGGTTAGGTTCTAGGTGGTTTTATGTATTTGGTGGAGGTTTTAGGCTATGATCTGGGTTTCTAATAAAAGACACAGAGACTGATGTCAGTTTAGGTTAACCAGTGACAGTTTAGGCTAATCGGTGATAGTTGTGGGTGACCGGTGTCAGTATGGTTGGGGTTCAGGAAATTCAATAAAACTTGGTTGGGTGATAGATTTGAGGTTGGATGAAGATAGAAGGGAAATGGTAAGATCCGTGTGGATATTGGATATGCACAGGAATGATGAAAGTCTAGATATGGGAAATTCAACGGTGTGGGTAAAGATATGGTCAAGTTTTCATGGAGATAAAATGGGGGGGAATGGAAATGGGAACAAAAACTAACAACAAAAGTGAAAGGATCTGCTCAAATGATAAGGAACCAATATAGGTTAACAAAACTTACTGTTTGTACAAGGTTGATGCCCAGTTTGTAATAGTAGGTGATCAAATGAACTTGGTGTAGTGTTGGCACTTCTTTGGATGCTCCCATGAAGGTAGGTGGCTATGTGATTGATTCAGGTATTGGATATGGATGTTCTAATGCTTGTACAGATGCTAGTTCTACTTGCATGCAGCTCTGGGTTTGTCACTTTTTCTCAGAATATGTCCCTCTCTCTCAGAAAAATTCTAACCTTGAAATAAGGTTGTTTTTGGAGTTAAATGGTAACCAATGGTAGTTCTAGCTTAACTGGTGGTGGTTAAGGGTAACCGGCATCAGTTAGGGTGGGATTTCCTAGGTTTACTAAACTAGGCAGATCCCCTTGATTTTTTGGGATTTCATTTTGTTTACTCTGTGGATTAGCATGGAAGCTTCCTTCTAACAGGTGGGAATGTGGTTAGAGTGAATGTAGGCATTGATTTTTAGGGTTTGGGTAGGTCTTGGTTAGTTATGGCAACTTACTAAGAATAGGTTTTAGGGTGAGGTGGCTTGATGAGATGTCTATGTGAGGTGGATATGTGGGCATTATCCCAATTAGGATATTTAAATAATAAATATGGTGAGGATAATGAATTAATTTAATTAAAATAATTAAATTAATATTATAGTGGGGTGAAGAGGGCCATGGCTAGGTGGATGTGTTCAAGGTATTTATTTATCAAGGGACTAAAGGGGAGTGTGACCTAATTTTGGTGTCTACAATCATCACTCCCCAAGTCATGAAACTGAGCATTGTAAGGCCCTCTAAACCATCATCTATGATCTTATTGAGGAAAATGAATCTCTCATCCAAAGGGATATTCCATCTCCATCCACCAAAACCAATCCAATTCCTATTTCTACATCACCATCCATTGAATTTTCTAAGTCTCCTCATTCATCCACGTCATCCCTTATCATCTCTCCTTCGCATATCATTCCTCTAAAAGATGGCCTTCCGTTATTGATCGATATAGTTTTTATTTCCAATCACCCATATGATCCCCAACCATCTATCTAATCCAAATCCAAAGTTATCATCAACATTCCTTTTAATAATCCCATCCAATCTCCTTCGACATCCACTAGCTCATCTAAATCTAAGTTTCCTAATGTAATACAATCTCTTTTGGTGGGGGAGCATCTTCCCCTCATTATTGATCATACCACATATTTATCGTCATCCAAACATCTTATCGACATCTATTCATACCCCTATCCATCCAAAAAAATCATGTGATGCTGGGGGAATTCACTTTAGGATCGATGTACCATCAGGTTAATTCCTCTTCATTCTTGACATTATCTTATTTACCTCATTAAATCTTATCAAACCCATCTCATTTGATCTCATCCAGTGTATTGTGTCATCTTAGCTAGAAAATCTATCAATCATATTTTTATCATCCTAATTCTACCTTTATGGCCATATTTATGCCCTTTTTGGGGGCACCATATTATCATCCTAAGTCCACCTTTGTGGCCATATTTGTGCCCTTCTTAGGGGCACCATTTTGTGATCCTAAGTTCACCTTTGTGGCCATATTTGTGTGCTTCTTGGGGTAACCATATTATCATCCTAATTCCACCTTTATGGCCATATTTTTGCCCCTCTTGGGGGAACCATATTCTCATCCTGATTCCACCTTCGTGGCCATATTTATGCCCTTCTTGAGGGTACCATGTTCTCATCCTAAGTCCACCTTCGTGGCCATATTTGTTCCCTTCTTAGGGGTACCATTTTCTCATCCTAATTCCACCTTTATATCCATATTTTTTCCCCTCTTGGGGGCACCATATCCTCATCCTAAGCCCATTGTTGTGACCATTTTCTCGTCTCCTAATACATATATCTTTATTCTACATTTTTATAGGTGTTGCGTATATTTTATCATATCCATCTCATCCAATATTATCTAGTATATCTTGTCCAAATCTTCTTATCTATCCCCCTCATCCAAAGCCCACTTTTGTGGCCATGTTTATGCCCTTCTCAAGGCACCATATTTTCATCCTAAGCTCACTTTTTTGGCCATCTTTTCATCTCATTACGGACACATATTTTATTCGCTTCCTCAAGGGTAGTGCATATATTTTATCTTTTCTTATCTATCTCATCGTATCCCATATTTTCCAATCTTTCAATCTATCCTATCACAACTTTAATGTTGGTGACCTTGTCCTTAAAATAAAATCAGAATGTTACTACTCTAGAAAGGAGACAACATGGAAAGTTTTCCCCTAATAGGATTAGAACTTACATTATCATGCATAATTATGGGTTGAGATCCTATCACTTGGCCTCCCTTAATGGTAAAGTATAATTGGAAACACTTAATGCATTACACTTGTGACCATTCTACTATTAGCATACCTACCAGTGAGCACTTAGTTGTATCCTTAGATCATTCCTCCATCATTAGGCTATTCCATCTATCATTGTAATTATTTGGAACTATGAAGTCTACCATCACTTTCCTAAATATGACCTTAAATATGGGCACACTGACTCTGTCCATAGCATTTTTGTTATGGATATGATCTTCCTTCTTGGTGAGAACTCCATGATCATTACATTCATCACCCTATTGTTTACCTCTTAGAACCATGCTAAGGGTCCTAAATTTCTTGCTTGTACATCCATTATCCCATCATAAATGGTCTTCCTATCTATTCCCATCTCTTCCCCATGTAAAATTCAAAATTAATGGATCCTCCTATCAAAAGGAAAAGTTATAAAAAATAGTCTACTCCCTCGAAGGAAAGTTGTTCATATAAAATAAATAAATAAAATAGAATCAAATCAAATAAATAGACTGATCCTTTGAAGGATGGATACTCCCTTGTATCATGGCAGTAAGGGATTCCCACATTAATCAACCTTCTTTTATATTAGCATCCTAAGAAATCTTTCTGCATTGATCGAATTTATCATATAAAACTTTTCACATTGATCATTTTTCTCTCGTTCCCCTACCCAAAGATGGTGCATTGACCTAGGGAAATAAACTTATGGAGAAACCTCTTCCCATATATAATTTACATCTAAACCCCTTTGTCATGTCAACATTAGGTTTATAAGATCACTCATCCATATTTCCCCCTTGATATTTGGAATAACTAACTATCATTGGTTAGGTATTAACACTTGTTTTGGCTGCATGTGCATTGTGTTATCGAGATCCCTTTATTGTTTACCTCTAATGCATTTGGTGGCATCATTTCCTGGTGCATTCCTTGATATGATGTAGTATCATTTGTACCCTTTAGTTACCATCTATCGAGTCACGTTCCTTTTCTTCTATCCAATATAAGCCTTTATCTTCCATTCCCTATCTATTATCCTAACATTTATTATACATCATATGATCCATTATTTTTCTATGTGTGACTTATCTCATCTCATCCATAATCCTATCACACCTTATCTATCTCATCTAATCTTATCCAATATATCTCATCTTAAGTCCACTTTTACGGCCATTTTTGTGTTCCCTCTCAGAGCATCATATCTCACATTTTCCTATCTCACCTTTTTGATCATCTTTTGGTCCTTTACTGAGACACCATTATTTCCATCCTCATCCTCATCCTTTACATACACATACTTTTACCGATTCCTCTTGTACAAAGGATTTCACATTATTCTCACATTTGATTGTGCATAATTCTGATGTGTGCATATGTCCCGTTGATCCCCATAGATTTCACATCCATTTCAATGGTTTAGCATTATATTCCCTCCATCTTGTAGTGGTTTTCTCTGAATCACAGGTCCGTAGGACATTGTTGTCATCTCCATTGAGGTCATACTTTGTTCCCTACCGAAGTGAATCCTAGAATCAATGTCATAGTTTATATTGTTGATTTAATCCTTCTTTCTTGGGGAATTATGCCTTTATTTCTCTTTCTCATTCTTTCCATCCTTTTCATCTATTAATTTCAAAATCCTGATCAATTTCCCATTATATCATCGATCCATAATTTGAGGGAGAGTACCTCATCAATAATCGTCCATTATCAAACATCTTGTCAATCCCTTATTTTTTTATCTCATGGCTTTCCCAATGCAAACCACTCAACAAAAGGGGAAAATTTAGAAACCAAAATTTGATATTTCTACCCTTATTTCATGCGTCCACTTCTTTTACCATGGTCCTATCTAGACCCCCTTTATTTTAGTTAATGTTCATATTTTAATTATCACCTTTCCTATATATTAACCTATCAACTTTAATTTTTAATTAATATTCATTTAATCATTTTATAATCATCATCTCATTAGCTAATTACCTCTAATTAGCTTTCATTCCTCCTCCCTAGGTTGTTTATCATCCCTAACTACCTAGTTCCATATCCCTATGCTTTTTCTAGCTTTTATTTAATCCATATTTATCTCCCACCTACCCATATTACTTCCTTAAGAAACCCTAACCTACCTCTATTATTTAAAAACCCTCATCATAATCCATAAAATCTCCATATATTAAATAAATAAAGGGACAGTTCCTCACAGTTGGCAGCGACCCACCTGAGTCGTCGTTGACCCTATAAACCTAGTTTCACCTCCATTCAAAATGACACATAATCAGAGTTTTCTTACACTGTGTGAACTTATCTTTGAGCTTGATCATCCTTACAATTAATTCAACCTTCCTAGAGTCCATTTGAGATTTTCTTACATCTATTGTGGAGACTTTGGGAAGTTTATTCTTACTTTGTGTTGGTTTATGATATCATTGCTTATTATTGCTATTATATTTTAGGTACTAAAATTTTTCCAGGTCCAACTATTGTCATAGATTCATCTTCAGCTTCCTCTTTCAGTGATTTTATCTGTAGGTTGTCTATCCAGCCCATTTACCCTCATCTTTGTTCAACACTGTCCAGGTCATTGTCACTCCACCTAAGTCACCATCGACTCAGCCCTGTGTTGCCACTAATTTTATCTTCCAGATATTCGTCGGTGTGTTTATCTTTTTTGTTATCATATCCATCTCTCATATTTTTCATCCCACCTTTCTATCAATCTAAATCTATTATGTCTATCTCTAGTCACAACCAACTCAGTCCATTCTTCATCGACCTGAGTCCTGTTTCCATCCAAATATTTGTTTTCTTGCATAATTTTGGTTTCCATATCTCAGATTCTCTTCTGTAGGTTTTTATTAGTATTCACAGGTGTATTTCATCATCATATTTTAATTTAGTGTTCTTTAGATCCATATCTTATCCACTTTTTTTCTCCATCTGTTCAGGTTGTTGTCGACCCATTCAGGTAAAATTTATTTTAAAGCAATCTAGATTCGATTTATATGTGCCTTAAATTTCTAGGTTTTTTAGTTTTTGTTTGCCTCAGGTTCTTCATATTATCATGTCTATTATTATTGATTTTATCATATCATTTCTATATGGGGGTTGACATTCGCTAAGGAAGTTAACACTTTTTGGAACAAAATTCACTGAGAAGCCCCCTAATATACCATCTAATCCATTTTATTTCTAGTTATATTTATTGTGTAGGTTCATCAAGTTTTTAACAGGGTTATCTAATTTTTTCCTATCCATTTGTATTCATCATACATCAAGGTACCTTAAACCCTTATATTTTGGAGTTGTTTGGTTTTCTTTAGTATCTATTTCACTAATCTAAATAGGAAAGAAAAAATTTGATCAGCAGGTTTATATCTCTAAACTCTTCATCAAGACACAAAACTAATATAAATAGAAATATCATGAAGTATACTATATGATATAAACGATTATAATATTCAAATCAAGGAATAATGCTTCCAAATACACCAATCTCGAGAGCAACTCATTCAGGGTCTAAGGATTCAAGAACTAGTCTTATGAAATCAATGATCCATCACCTTCAAAAATTATTCCAAGATTAACCATCATCTATAAAACTTAAAATACACTTCTACTAGCATTCCCAAACACCAATAAGTATATGCCACTTGGAAAAATTCACTCTAGAACACTTGTTTCAGTCACCTTCTCGAGTAAGACAACTAGGGCCTTCTATGCCATTAGGTATTAAAATTAAAACCAATTCATCATACCATTACACAAAATTTAAAAAATCATACTAAGTGTCAATAAACTATCCATGAACATCAGATACAACAACAAAAAGTAAAATGATCAAACTTACTTCAAACCAAGAGACTATTTTTTTAGCCCTTAAGGCCAAAATCTGTAGGATGACTTTGGGCACCTTTATATATATTTTTATCCACTGCATCTACCTGAAAATTTCCATGATAATTTATAGCACCTCCCAAGGATTATGTAACAATTTGGTTTTCAGCCTGGAACCTCCATCTCACCCTAAAAATACAAAACTCCATAAAACTAGGGTTTCTCTCTCTTCCTAAAATATTTGGAACACCAAACCACCACTAAAATAAGATCTGACGAATCCTATTAAACCTTGATGCATAAATTTTACATTATAATATAATTTTAAAAGAAAAAAAATAAAATATCCCATGTCACTTTGTTATGAGGGTTTAACTAGGGTTTCAAACCACTTTAGCTTGTTAACAATTATTCATAAAATTCTAACAATCAATCCACCTCATTTTTTTTTCTAAACACTCTTATATCAATGAAAAATCATCCCCCAAAACCTATGGGTCCCATGAAAAGTGTATGAGAGTAGGTGAGCATGATAATTTTCCAACTCGAGTTGGTTTTACCAAATCTGACATATCTTGCAATTCCTTCCCATGTTTGACTTGAAACTTGTCATGAAGCATCATGTAAACCTTCTCAATGCATAAAAAATCATATCCAAGTTTAAATAATTATAAATCTCTCTAGCCATAGTGACTTACATGTTATTTCTTGGCTAGTCTTCATCTTCTTGATTCCCAAGGACCATGGAAAATCATCAAACAATTGAGAACTAACCTGAAACTCCTCATACACATCCTAGAAGACATTTTTTTTTTCCATGTTATACCAATAATTATCTTCTCCAAAACTTATGGCTCTATCTCATACTACTTGTTCTAAGTCTAGTAATATGCCTAGAATGACCTGCATTAACCATGGTAACCCATTGGTTTAATAAAATATGAATTAAGTCTAATTTCAGAGTCACTAATATGATAAAATACAACAAAATAATAAATTCTAAGCACTCTAATGTTATGATTATGTAAGAAAATAAGAGAGATATAATACTTATCTAATTTTCACTTATCATGGAACATATATGAACTAGAGCAACTGATGAACAGGTTGGGAAGAGTGTCTTAAATGATCGATATAAATTATGCTATTCCCAGCAGGATCTTGACATGGGTACTTGGACTAGGGAGAGGGCACTTGTGCACTAGAGATTGCTTCTAGGAATTACTGACTGTGCAAATGATCAAAAAATGCTTTCTTATATGTTGATATGGTTTCACACATATTCATTGTTAATCACCTGATATTCACAATTGGATCACCGAGGGTACTTGTAATCTACAACACAAACAATAGATACCTACAAAAGATCACAAAAAACATCAAATTGGAATGAAAAATTCAATATTTGAAGTCGGGATGACCCTGACAGTCACTCAAAGAGTGTACTTATGATCGAGCATTGCACTACATTCTAGACTCCATGTATTTATTTTTCCTTGTGTGTGTAATAATGTCCCTAGGTTTCCCTCATGCCAATGACACCACAATAGTGGGCTATGGATAGATAAAATGCAAATGTGTGAGATATAATTCAGCACTTCCTCTTCCTATGTAGAGTATGCAACCCAAAAATGTAGTCCCTTTAATGGTAGTGATAGTATGTAGATGAGATTTTACCCTTATAATTTTTAGCCCATATAATGGTATGTATGTTGTATATATATATGGATCTCTTTTTTGAATTTCAAAAATATTGACACAACATGCCGACTATGACCTTGGGATAAGGATAAGAAAAATAAAAAGGCTGACCACAAATGTAAAACATGTAAACAATAACAAAGAGGACATAAACACCCCAAAATGGAAAAGAGTGCGTGGGATCTAGTTTCCAGAATGGACACTCATGTCTAGGGATAAGTGATGACAGATGTGAAATGATAGATACAAAGGGATCCCTATGATCTGACTAGAAATGAGTACAAAACTAACAAATGTTAGAGAGGAAGGCAATAAAAACAATCAAAGTAAGTGGATGGATAAGATACTGTAACACCAGTGAATACTTTTCTCATTTAAGATCCATGCATATAACAACATACTTGATGGAAAGGTAAAATAGTTTATGTAATCCATAATTTACCAGATTACTCCCTAGACATGCTGGCACATCACTCAGCCCAAACTGAGTGCTCACCCAAAGTGCGCAAAGGTATCATGTCCCTCTTTAGTGTTGCTGTAACAGGATGTTAGCATGATGAAGGAAGAAACACATAGATTAATAACTAATCTATCATTCTACATTACATGCTACATTTAAATCTATGACATAACAAGTGTTAAATAGTAGTCATGATTGAATAAATAACATACACTACTCGATTACACACAAGAATGACACTTAGATTCATCCAATATATTCCATCTATTAATAACACAGAAGATCCTTACAATAATGTCAAATGATATTAACACATGTATGGACTTGCTACAGTAATTAAGTTATATGTGTATATCTCTCTACCTTCATACATCCATGACACACACACACTCTCCTAATTATGTACCTCACATTATATATATATATAGGTTGGGGACTTTCCCTTCACCACTTATCTATTCCAGAAATAGGCTGCATGTTATTAATAGCCACACTCCATTCACAGGCATAGCCACACATGCAAGTGTGCTATCTATAGGCCTCGTATAGTTAACTAAAGTGTAAATCCTATTCTTAGCTCGTCTCCATGCAAAATGCTTTGATCTTATCCTCCAAAAATATATAATGCATGGCATGCATGTCTCTGCATCGTTGGTGTGTTCTGCATGCCATCTTCTAAAAAGAGGTTGTCATGCTCAAAATCGGCTAAGTCCTAAATATTGAACTTGACTTCCACATGTGAGTCCTTCCTATCCTTCCACGCCCTTGATCCTGGCCTTCACTCCCATATAGAGTCCTTGTGTGTTCTCTAACAAGTATTATCTGATCAACATTACCCCACACTAATCTCATTGTCATCCCAAAAATGGGTATTCCTCCAAAAATTGAAGTAATAAACAAAATAATGGAAAGAATAAGAATGAAATAATGTTTACAAATAAATAATCTTTATGAGACACCATCCTCTGTATCAATTTGCAGTATCAATTCTAGATACTCTTTTATTTCAGCCTCCAAAACCTTCCATTCAGTCAGTTCTTGTTTTGATTTTTATGGGATGTCCATAGAAATGGGTTCCAACTCATCCATTGCAATATCTCCCTTTTCATTCTACAAAACCAACACAATTCTGGACATTGATGTCATTCTTCCTTCTAAAAGATCCATCTTCTACGTAATTAGATTCCAAAGCTCTTCCAACCAAGTCTTGTGTGGCTCTTGTGCTGCTACTAGAGCCTCACGCTTCACTTAACCATTGAAAATATTTATACGCGGCCCAATGTCTCATCCTTCACTAATTTCTAGACCTCATTGGTTTCCTCTAGGGTCTTTATATTGATAAGCGCCTCTAGAGCTGTGTAGATATTCAAGGCATGGTCTGCTTTCTTCAATACTTCTTGTAACGATTGCAGCAACCCTTCATAAGATGTAGTCTTTCACATTAATGACACTTTCTCTCATTCTACATCTTACTATAACTTCCTTGGAACTGTCATGCATAGAGGTTTATATTCAAGTACCAAGTTCACCAACTTTCCCACATAACGTATCGCTGAAGCAAATGTCTATGGTACCTTGGCCTCCAAGTGTGGCCTTTCTCTGATGACATCGTCCCCAATATCCTTTGCGATGTTGACTAATACTTCATTCTTCTTCTACACAAAGTCCTTCTATTGTGTTATGCGTGCTATCTCCACATCATTTATCTTCATCTCCTCACACAGTGCTCTGATTGTTACAGCTTTGTCCATGTTTCCTCTAGCCACTTCAACAGAAACCTTCACCAATACATTGTTTACCTTCTCATTAGACATGACATTAGGCTTTAATGTCATGTGTCTAGCTTGGGGTGCCTTCTTTAGCCATCTCAGAACACATGACTCTTCGCATACATTAAAGTAAGGCTCATCCATGTGGGTGTGCATTGACCATGAAATTTTCTTTCGAGTGCGCATAGTAGCCATATCTTCATCCATTATCTCCTAGCTGAATAAATCCTTCTGTGTTATCGTGCTCTAGATGTGGGCATTGAAAATTTTACCTGTGTCCTCTGCATACCCCATGGCTAGTGGAATGCGCTCCCCACTTGTTCTTCTAGACCATTGCTTCTTAGGGACTTTAGCTTCCAAATTTGGCACTTGTGTCTCCATGTCTTGAACTTCCTCTGTAGCTGCCTCCTCTAGTCTCTTCTCGTCCTCTTCTCTTCCCTTTGATTCCTCACCCTATTATTCTATGTTCTCTAGGAGTGTATGAGAATTAGGCATGCTTTCCTTTGAATATTCTGCCTCCTTATCTAACTTAAGTTTCCTTCTTCTTTGCACAGTTTCCTCCTTCTGTGGAGAGAGTATGGGTGATTTGCATACCGTGGTTAGAGTAACACCTTAGGTCCTTGTTATCCTAAAAACCTTTTTAAATTTGTGCTCCCCCTAGACTGTATTCAAGTACTCATCATCCCCCTCTTGTGGCTAAGGTGGTGTAATGGCGCACTCTGCTTCACCCTTATTTTTAGGATGTCTCCTACCTGTATGCTCTAAACCACCACTATCTTCACACTCCTCCTCCTCATCCTCCACTTCAATTGGCTTTGTGGGCTTAGGAAATGGGATGTTCTCCATTGTATTCTATCCCTTTGGTGGTTCTAGAAGTGTGAACTCACCTTCCACATATTTGTTATCCTACATCTTTGGCTTCAGGTGGAGATACACCAATGCTGCCCCTACATCTTCTATAGCCAGACTTATTGGCTTAATATTCAACACCTATGAAATTATTCTCTCAGTGAAAGCACCTCTTCCAGGATACACATACTTCTTTCTCAACGTGTGGTAGTCACAGTCTACCTTATCTGCATTGAATAACAATCAATGTGTGTCTATAAATATGTGAACAAATACTTGGAAATACCTTGCAGTGAATGTGTAAGGAAATTTACACCAAGGGCTCTAGACTCCATATTTCATTGGGAAGCGTGTGATACAGAAATACTGATATATAGAAAAGTGGACTTGTGTCCCTAATACTGATGGTAGGTCCTTGGGGATGTGCCACTCTTCTCCAAACACCACGCAGAGCCTGTCGTACAATCTCTCCACCCTTTGCTTAATGTCATCTGTCATGACCCCTTTACATAGATACTTACTGAACCTTTCAGCTGGTGACTTATTCTCTATGGGGTATTCCCATACTTTTTCCTTCAGCCCATTTGGTACTCCAATTTCCATGAATACTAGTGATAGTAAAACAACCCCAAAGATGATCTTCCCTTATGTGTGTACTTCCTCGACTATTTTTTCTGAAATATATCTTGCAATATTGTAGATTGCTCCTAAAATATTATGCACAACATGTAACCACATAGTATTTACCTATGACCACCACTCCTGATCATTCAACTTTGTAACAAGGTGTGTTGTTGCTTGTAAAACTAGACAGTTCTTCAATTTGTCTATATCCATAACACATGGACCCTTCAGGTATCCCAACTCTTGTTTGGTCTTCAAGATTGTGGATTTATCTATGAGATCATTCTTTATGTCCTCTCCTGTGGCCTTCAAACATGTAATTGATTAAATAAGCACATATGAGATTCTAACTTTGCATCCTACAAAGTAGAAGAATTCATCATGCACTCTTCTCATGAGCCACTGATACAAGGGCTCATACTTCCCAAAATATGATAGCTCATATAATTGGTAGACCCCAATTATGTTTAAAAGCTTCTCACCTACAACATCAAAAACTGACATGTCATCCGTTGTACGCTTGTTCATCCTAGCAGTGAGCAACAAATTGAGATCCTTATTCTCCACAGTCTTGTGATTGTATTCACTCACTTTTCTCTTTCTGATGGATGAATCCCACTCCTAGCCAACGATGAATTCTGGATATTGCATTTCTAAAAAATGGCTTTCGGGTGTAGTCTCTTCTTCCTCAATGACCACCTTCTTCTTTCCTTTTGCTGCCACTATAGATGCCTTCTTTGGTGCCATTTTTTTCCCTTTGCAAATGTCTCTTCTTTAACTCTGCAACTTTGTGAATCAAACCCTAGCTCGATTCAATCATTACCTAGGTGGAAACTTTGTGCCCTAACTCTTTTCTGCCTCCTTGATTTTCTCAAACCCTTCACCACTAGGGAAATAAGCTTCTTTTCAAACATATATGTTTATCACGCTTGGTTTCACACCCTTCGTACCTTAACCCGATCACTCAGCTCTTCGCAATTGGCTCTTTCCTCAAATTCTCTTAGTTGCAATAGTAAAAATCAATCTGCATCCCATCCTTATATAATTTTTTTCAAATTTTCAAATTTTGATGCATTTATTACTCCACCTACCAAATATCCTCTCATTTACTGACCAAATTCATTCTTTCCACATGGTACATCTTCGCGCCCCATCTATAACCTTCTAGCATGCCTTCTTACCCTCTAGTCATAGACTTCTCTTAAATGCGTGCCCTTTCACCCAAGTACCTCATCACTGTACCTTCTCCTGGTAGTTATCATGGCATCTTCTTGCCTCACATTATACTATCCTTTCATTCATCTCCATCCCTAGTCACTTTTGAGAAGAAATCTTCTTTTGACTTAAAACACACTCGTAGTAGCTTATTCCTTTCAGCTTTCAATTCCCATGGTCTTTTACTTGGATAACTACAGCCACCCCATACTAAAGGTATGTACAATCCTCTGCATATAAACATTCTTCACATAGTAATGAACTTCATGTATGCAAGTGCGCTTTACACAAGAACAACTAAATTGGAAAAGCATAGCGACAATAAAGGAAATACATTAAATAAATATAGAAGGGAAACCTAATCTAAATGGCAATACTACCTTATTACAAACACCAAGAAGTCTTATTTATAGTAGGGCTTCATCCTACTCCCGTTAAAGTAACCGGGTAGCCATGTTCCATCAAGTGCTTCTAATTGGAAAGCACCTATTTTAAGTATGTGAGTGATGACATATGGCCCCAACCAATGTACTTTGAGCTTTCGTAGATGACGTAAGAAATTAGAGTCATAAAGAAGTACCATTTGTCTAATCTCAAGATTCTTATCCCTTATGTTTCTAGCATGACATGCCATCTTCCTGGACTTTTCTTGCTTCTGACTCCATCGTGTTATGGATCGTCGCTCATCTAGTTGAATCATCTTCTCAATATGCTCTTCTAAATCCTGTTCATCAGCTAGACCTCTAGCATGTGCAATGTGTAAAGAAGGTAACATAAATTCTATAGGGAGAACGACTTCCACACTAAACACCAGTTGGAATGGTGTGGCTTTGTTCAATTTCTTATACATTGTTCTATATGCCCAAACAAAAGATGACACATTGTCATCCCAATCCTTTCTTCTAACATCACACTTTTTTTTCAAATTTTGGTTCCAAATCTTGTTAAAGGCCTTATCAGTTCCATTTGCCTAAGGATGGTAGGGTGTAGTTTTATGGTGTGCAACCATAACTTATCTAATAGTATCTTTATTTTCTCATTCAAAAAGTGTGTACCCCTATCACTTGTCAAGTTTAAAGGACATCCATATCTTGTAAGAACATTCTCCCATAGTAATGATATAAAGTCAATGGCCCATTTCTCAAATGGTTCTACACTAGTAATTGGTCTCAAAGGCATCTCATATCTTTGACTTGGTTTTCCTAAGTGCTGACAATGATCACACACCTTACAATATTTTTTACAGTCTTTATACAATGTTTCCCACCATAATCCAGTAAGTAGGATCCTCTAAGAAGTCACATCACCTGCATAATGGCCTCCTGCAATACCACAATGAGCTTCTTCCATAATATTCTTGCACTCATTCTCTAATACACAATAGCGTAATACTTCATCTCTACCTTACTTGCAGAGGTCACCACTGATTAACATAAATGGTGTCGCATGTATAGCAATTTTTTTCTTTTCTAATTCCTTCATTCATTCTGGTGTTATACCAGTCCACAGAAAGACAACAATGTCTTCTAATTCTGATGGCATGCATTGTAACCTATATAATTGTGCACATGGCATGGAATCATCAATTGTCTATGCTTCCTCTCTTGAGTTGATTCTAGATAGATGTTGTGGTCTAGAATTTCTTTTCCCTAGCTTCACCATAACTATGAAATCACACTCTTGAAACAAGAGTACCCATCTGCAAATGCACCCCTATAATACGAGCTTGTTTACCAAGTACTTAAATGCCATGTGATTTGTATAAAACACAAATGGTTTTGCTAACAAGTACTATTGAAACTTTTGCAATGCATAGATCATAGAAAAAGCTTCGCCTCTGTAGTTGTATAATTCCATTCAACAGGATTCATCTTCCTACTAGCAAAAAAAATGTATGATTGACAATACCTTCTCTAGATTGAGCTAACACAACACCAATGGCCATTCCAAAGGCATCCACATGCACATGAAATGGTTTATCCCATAAGGGAAAGTGTAGAATGGGCACGGTAGTAAGTATTTATTTTAATATCTTAAATGTGCACTGTTGTGGTTCTCCCCAATAAAATGTACCTTTCCCCTTTAGTAACTATTCCAAGGGGGTAGAAATTTTGGCATACCCTTTGATGAATTTTCTATAATATCCTGTATGACCTAAAAATTTGCACACCTCACTTTAACTAGTAGGTGCTTCCAAGCCTAAAATGACTGTAACCTTAGCTGGATCAATGAGCAAACCTTCCTTGCAGATTATATGTCCTAACAATATTCCAAATGGTGTGGAAAATATGCACTTTTTGATGTTCAAAGAGATACTTAACTGTCTGCACCGTTCAAGCATTAAGTGCAGATTGTCACAATGATCTTTCACAAGCCCATATATTGTCCAATCATCTAGGTAAACCTGTAAGAAGTTGGGAATAAAATATTTAAATACCTGAACAACTATGTACGAG
Source organism: Taxus chinensis (assembly GCA_019776745.2). NCBI lineage: Eukaryota > Viridiplantae > Streptophyta > Pinopsida > Cupressales > Taxaceae > Taxus > Taxus chinensis. The sequence continues at coordinate 17,923,849 of CM034146.1, read as the reverse complement.
AATACAATTGGTGCATTTTTCACTCCAAAAGGAATCACAGTATAGGAAAAACTACCCTATGCAGTAGTAAATGTTGTCTTTTCTTGATCCTCCTGAGCAATCCTAACCTGATGATACCTGAAAAACCCATCTATAAAGTAGTATATCTCATGCCCTACAACACCTTCCAATATTTCCTCATTGAATGGAATCAGGAATGGATCGGTGGTGCATGTAGCATTTAACTTCCTATAGTCTACACATATTCTAATTTTTCCATCCTTCTTGATGCTGATCACCATTGGGCTAACCCATTCTGACTCATCGAGAGGTTTGATAATTCCATATTTCAACATTTTATCAATTTATTTTTTACCTTTTTGCAAAAATTAAGATTCATTATGTAAGGCTTCTTTCTAACTGGGCATGCACCATCTTTAAGCTTTATCTTCATTTCCCCAAGTGATTTATGCAAGCCTTTAATTTCATGATATCCTCAAGGGAATAAGTCTTGATAATCCTAGAGTAACTGTTTCAACATCTTTTTCCTGTGTGGTTTCTCCCCAATAAAATGTCCTTTCCCCTTTAGTAACTATTCCAAGGGGGCTAGAAATTTTGGCATAACCCTTTGATGAGTTTCTATAAGATCCTGTATGCCCTAAAAATTTGCACACCTCACTTTTCAACCTAGTAGGTGCTTCCAAGCTAAAATGACTGTAAACCTTAGCTGATCAATGAGCAAAAACATTCTTTCCGAGTAATATGTCCTAAAAAAAAAAAACAATATGCCTCCAAATGCGTGTGGAAAATAATGCACTTTTTGATGTTCAAAGAGATACTTAACTGTCCTGCAACGTTCACTAGCATTAAGTGCAGATTGTCACAATGACTTTCACAAGCCCATATTATTGTCCAATCATCTGGTAAACCTGTAAGAAGTTGGGAAATAAAAATATTTAAATACCTGAACAACTATGTACGAGAATACAATTGGTGCATTTTTTTTCACTCCAAAAGGAATCACAGTATAGGAACAGACTACCTATGCAGTAGTAAATGTTGTCTTTTTTCTTGATCCTCCTGAGCAATCCTAACCTGATGATACCTAAAAACCCATCTATAAAGTAGTAATCTCATGGCCGCTACACAACCTCCAATATTTTCCTCTTGAATGGATCAGGAATGGATTCGGTGGTGCAGTAGCATTTACTTCCTATAATGTCTACACATATTCTAATTTTTTTCCTTCCTTCTTGATGCTGATCACCATTGGCTAACCCATGTCTGACTCTTCGAGAGGTTTGATATTCCATATTTCAACCTTTTAATTCACTTTATTTTTTACCTTTTTGCAGAAAATTAAGATTCATTATGTAAGGCTTCTTTCTAACTGGTGGGCATGCCCCACTTTAAGCTTTATCTTCATTTCCCCAAGTGATTTATGCAAGCCTTTAATTTCATGATATCCTCAAGGGAATAAGTCTTGATAATCCTAGAGTAACTGTTTCATCTTTTTCTTATGTTGTTTCTTTAAAGTGTTGATGAAACAGATAGGATAACAGGCATACGAGAAATACCTATTCAGATGTAGGTTGATGGGTTGTTGCACGTGTATGAATTCTAAATCCATAGCTGATCATGAGAGCTTCCTTTCCTTTTGTGGCTAGGAGAACTACCTGTAATGAAAACAAAACCACCAGAAGGAATTAAAAACAATATGGGTAGTGAACTGCCTAGCATGAGCTAGATCGAGAAGTAATGTACTTCACCCCCATATAAGATGGATGTCAATCCCTAATTTTAAACAAATTATGTCTAAACAAATAAATCCTATTTTTAATTTTTAAATGATTTAACATATCGCACTTAAGAACAACACAATAAGAAAAGAGATCTAATCGAAACACAGGCTAAGCTAGAATAGAATCTAAAGGTCAAATGATTAGTTCTTGCTCTATAGGTTCTGTATAAAGGTCTCAAGTAGGTCATAGGTGAGTGAGGGTGAGGTAAAATTAGGTGGGTAGGTCTTTGTTTAAGGCTATATGGGGAAACACAGAGACCAGTTTCGGTCAGAGGTGACTGACAGTGGTTAGGTATAACCGGCGCTGATTTTGGATACTAGGAATTTCAACAGAATAGGTTTTGGTCTCCTTTGTGATTACACAAAGGATTTGGGGTTGTTAGGATGAGTTATTGGATGACTGGAACAGGTTTTTGCGAGGTTTTGAATGGTCTATGGCGGTGCAACTCTTGGACAACTGTCCTAGGGCGCCCGCTCCCCATTGGTGATAAATAATGTGTATGAAACAAAAAAACCGAAAGTATGACAATATACTTACTTTACTTGATTTCATTCCTAAAGGTCTGTGTATGAAGGATGGCGGTGTTTCTTGGATGGGTTTTGAAGTTACAAACAAGTATCACCAACTAAAAGAAAAGTTTCTGCATGGGTTGCATGCACACTTCCCTTTGCTTGGATACTCAGATTATGCTGGGATGGCTGTAACAAGGAGAAGATGTTCATCGCCTTCCTTGATGTGATTTTTTGTTGGAATTTTGGCTCTCTGAAGATGTTATCTCTCTGAGATTTGTTCTGCTCTGAAATCTCTCCCAATATTTGTGGAGAGCACAGGAGGGTAGTGAGATCTAAGGCCTGATCAGGGTGAGGCCACTAGTGCATGGTGACCAGAGCAAGGTGATGTTCCAGCAGGGACATAGATGGAGGACATCTAGTGAGATGTCTGATATGCGACCACCCTAATTTTGATGTATAGTAGTGATTATTTTTGATATATATATTCCAGCTTGCGTGCCATAGATTTTTGTATTTTTGATCACATACTAGCCTACGTGCCAAAGACAATGAGGATGTATGAGTGATTTTGTTGTATATTGTGAGCATATACCAGCCTGTGTGCTGAAGAATTTTTTGTATTGATTCATTCATTCTTTGTGTATATATGAGACTAGCCTACGTGCTGATGACATTTTGTATTATATATCATCTTGCATGCCAACATTTTGGAGATGATGGTCATGATGAGATATGCATGTATTTTTAGATACACATTGATTGATTTATATGATGAGATTCATGGTATGTGGTGATGTGTTAATATGTTTATGAGATACTGGTTTTATGACTTGTGTTAGATGAGATATGGATTTGTTACTTTGATATGGATGGAAAGTAGGTGTGTTAGGCATGATGGAGTCAGGTTGGTTTAGGCATCGATTGAGTCAGGTTATAGGCATGGATCTAGTCAGGTTATAAGCATGGATGAGTCAGGTTATAGGCATGGATTGGGTTAGGTTATAGGCATGGATCAAGTCAGGTTATAGGCATGGATCGAGTTAGCTTATAGGCATGGATCGAGTCAAGTTGGTTTAGGCATGATTCATTATGGTTTGTAATGAATGATACTATGGGTCATATGTGAAATGTTGTATAATCTATGCGTAGTGATGATAGAGAGATGGTAGGTGTAACAAATGTATAAAATGGTAAACAACTTGTTATGTATGTGGCTTAATTTCCAATTTTGGTAGAAAAGGGGAGATAAGTGAAATGTGGGGTAAATGGTGAGTGAGGCATGGTTGATGAATTGTTTAGGGTAGAGAGTGGCTGAGCTAACTGTTGTTGCAAATCAGCAGCACCCCTGGATGCAAATCAAGGTTCTGAATTGATGTTTTAGGCATCCAGTGTGATTGCAAAACATGGAAACCTCTCTCCAAGTGTGGGACTTATGAAAATGAGAGAGGAATCTCCAGATTAGAGGCTGGTTCCTCAAACTCCTCTGATTTAGATCTATATTTTGCACAACTACAGAGGTTCAGATCCTAATCCTACTCTAAATTGCAAGGGGACAGGGATAGAAATACAAAAATTGAAACTAACTAATGATGGTGATGCACCAAAGGAGTGGTGAAACATTTTTTGCCATGTAAATAGACACAAATTCATTAAATGCAACAAGGTAAAACATACACAAGCTGATAGATGCAATTAGGGGTCTTAAAATGAAGTAAAACAATACAAACAGAGGACTGAAAGCATTCACAGAGTTTACACTGTCATTTCCATGTAAAATCTCTTGCATTCCACCCTCAAAGAGGTATAAACCTACTAAAATACTTGAAAAAGGTCTGATTCTTGCAACAATCACTTGCTGGAGGTGAAATAAGAAGTTTTCTATGCCAAAAAGTGTTCAACCATGAAGAAATGAGCCAAATCTGGCTTTTACAGTACATGGGTCGAGCCCAGGAGAGAGAAAACATGAAAAATGCATGGGAGCCATCCCTAATTGAATGAAACTACATTAAAACAGCATGGAGGTCCTTACAAACCCATGCTATGACATTTTTGACCATGTTGGAGAAGAATGTGACCCATTTCGCATTAAAATTGGTTGTTGAAACATCAGTTCTGTCCATGGGCGCATACCAGAAGTGTTTTTTGATTTTCTCCCTCCAAACTGAACCAAAATTCAAAATTGACCATGGAATCTTATAGATAATTTCACTAGATTTCCATTGATATAAAGAACTCGAAAATCTGAGCTCTAGATTGAAAGTTATGGTGATTTGAAGTTTTAGGGCAAAAACAGGCCAAAATCGGATCGGCGGGCAAAAAGTTAGAATTTTTACCCGTTTGGTCTTTGGAACATTTTTCAAATTTTCCCCACGCTCCGCCACTCCAGGTGCCACATGGCACATTCTAATTGGGTGTGGGCCCTTTCTGACCATTTTTTCCTTCGGGTCGCTTGGTGTTTTTTCGCCCTTGGACACGTGACAGCTCCTGATTGGCTGCGGGCCTTCTAGGGGAAAATTTCCCACCAAAACTCCGCTGAACCATAACTTGAAAAATATGTGGAGTTAGGAGGAAAACTTTACCTTTCTGGAAAGATGAGAAAGAGCTCTATCTAATGGTGTCATTTGCAGAAGGTTTTGAGAGCCTGGAAAACAAAATATTCTGACTGAGGCACAAGAGAAGGAAAGATGTAAAGGAGTTAGCCACAAAATGAGTAGGGGGCACATTTGGGATAACAATTTTGGCGACTCAGAGAGGTAATCTGCCTACTAGATGAAAATACTAGTTGCCTGAAGCATTCCATTGGGCATGAAGTCATCAAATTTTCTGTTGGAACCCCAACTGACTTAGAATGTTGCAAGGAGGAAGATGGAATATCACCTGATGGAAGCAAGCATTGCAAAACATCTCCAGGGACAGCAAGCTGTGCCAAAGCACTTAGGGAAAGCAAAACTAACCTAAAGCAAAACAATGTGCACAAGCACTTGAAGGAATGGAAACCTAAGCTAATATTTACAAGGTGGAGAATTTCCCTTTAGAAGCAATGCTTTAGATAGATTCCATTGATTGGAATCTGTAGTTCTTCACCATCCAATGAAGCCAATTGGAAGGCATTGATGTTCTTGCACTTCATGACCATGTATGGGCCACTCCAAATGGCATCAAATTTTGAATGCCTTCCTAGTTTTTCTCTATCTTCATCCCATTTTAACACTAGATCTCTAACTTGGAAAGATCTACTCTTGGCATTCCTATCAAAGGCCTTCTTGATCAAAGCTTGATCCTTCTCCATTGCTTGGGATGCCTGATATCTGATCTCTTAAAGCTCCATCAACTCTGCATATCTCACCTCCATGGGCCCAAACTCTAGCAACTCTAACCGCTTCATGAGTTCCAATGTTGGCAACTCAAGTGACATGGGCAAGATTGCCTCTCTTCCATAAACAAGCCTGAATAGAGAGTTACCTGTGGATCTCTTGGGAGTTATCCTATCAGCCCATAAGGCTGATTTCAGTTTGGTATGCCAAGACCTCTGATTCTCATCAAGAGTCCTCCTAATGATCCTCAACAAGTTCTTGTTTGTAGGACTCAGCCTGGCCATTACCTTGAGGGTAATAGTTTGATGAAGTGCTTAGGTAGATCCCATTCTTGATAGCCCACTCAGTCACCTTGGATCTAATGAATGCCAATGCATTATCTGAGATTATTGTAGCAGGTATACCAAATCTGGTTGCTATCCCCTCATAAAAGTCTAAGATGCTAGACTAATTTGCCTCTTTGAGTGCTACTGCTTCAGTCCACTTGGTGAAGTAGTCTGTGGCTGTCAAAATCCATTTGTGCCCTTGACTTGAATTGGGAATAATGACTCCAATGAAGTTCCAAACCCCATTGCATGAATGGCTGGTCAACTGAGATTGGATGCAATGGAAAGGGCAGCAAGTTTCTCTTTTCCTGTGAAGAATGCACAATTCTTACACCTCTTGATCCATGCATAGCAATCACTGAAAATTTTAGGCCAATAATAACCAGCCTTCATGATTTTTAGAGCTGTCACTCTTGGTGCAAAATGATCACCAACTGGTCCACCATGGAACTCTTCCAATACCCTCTGAATCTGATTTGTGCTAATGCATCTCAATAGCACTTCATTCACATCTTTCTTGAACAAAACTCCATCAACAATGGCATATGGGACAGCCTGCAATCTAAAGTGTCTTCTTTGGGTCTTGTTCATCTCCGGAGGGCATAGGCATGTGCTTAGGAAGTGCATTATACCTTGGGTCCAACAAGGAGTGGGGGCAGCATTTTTTTCTTCTTGAGTGCCACATGGCTCATGGCTGTCTTGAACTGTCAAAACAGCCTCTCCTTCATTGCATGCTTCTTTTTGCTTCCCCAAAACCAGCTGCTCACACAATCCTTTTCCTCTTACCAGCTTGGTGATTTTGATCTCAATGTCATACATCATGACACGGGTGATCCAACCTGCCCTTTTCTCATTCAAATCTTTGTTGAGGAGGAAGTCCTTAACCCCAACATTTGATACCAGCAACTGGACCTTGTTGTTTGAGACTAAATGCTTGAATTTCTTCAAGCTTCTGATTACTACAAGCACATGCTTCACAATAAAATAATACCTCACCTCTTAGTCATCTAGGCTCTGGCTGAAGAAAGCAATTGGTTGCTCATCATTGTCCTTGTTCTACTGTACCAAAATGGTAGAAATAGTATCATTACCTCCAAATGCATAGAGGATGAAATCCTTGGAGAAATATGGGTTGATGAGAGTTGGTGCTTGAGAGATAGCTTCTTTGATTGCTTCAAAAATCTCCTTGCCTTCTGCTGTCCACTTGAAAGCCATGCTCTTCTTTAACATTTTGGTGATGGGCTTGACAAGGGCTGCAAAATCTGGGACAAACCTCTGAACAAAGTTTATCCTCCCCAAGAAACTCTGAAGGGCTTTCTTGTGGCTTGGCAATGGTAGTGCTCTTATGGCTTCAGCCCTCTCTAGATCAATTGCTAATCCTTCTTTGGAGACAATATGGCCAAGGATCTTTCCTTCATGTGCAAGAAAGATACACTTCTTAGGATTCAAAGACACTCCAAATCTCCTACACCTCGTGAAGAATTGTCTCAAATGAGAGAGGTGGTCTGCTGCATTCTTGGAAAAAACTAGTGATATCATCAAGGTAAATCAACACCATGTTGTTAATAAAACCTTTGAATGCCATGTCCATTGCTCTTTGGAAAGTGGCATCAGCGGTGGACAACACAAATGGCATTTTCCTGTATGCATAAGTTCCCCATTTGGTTGTGAAGGTTGTCTTGAACTGGTCTTCTTCCTTCACCATAATCTAATTGTAGCCTGAGTAGCCATCAAGTAGTGAAAACCTCTCGGAGCCAGCCATAACTTGCAAGATTTTCTCCATGGAAGGGAGTGGGTAATGGTCCTTGAGAGATGCTCTATTCAAGTCTCTGAAGTCAACACACAATCTGATCTCTCCACTCTTCTTTCTGACTGGAACCAAGTTGGCAACCCAACTAGAATGCTTGATTGGGAATATGATTCTTGACTCAATCAACTTGTTCAATTCCTTCCTCATGAGAGGCTCCATGTGTGGATTGACTGGCCTTTGTTTCTGCCTGATGGGCTTAGTATTTGGATCCAACTCAATGGTGTGCTGAGCTAACTTGGGATTGAAACCTTTCAAATCTTTTTAGCTCCAAGCAAACACATTAGGGAACTCTTGACACAGTTGTATGAACTCATACCTTTCTTGTTCAGTTGTCATCTTTCCAATTTGTAATGGTTTGTTCTCTTCCACCAAGATGGATACTGAATCTTCTCTCCTAACCTGAATGTTTTCTTTCTCTTTCCTAAGCTGATCATTGGGATTAAAAATGGATTCCAAAGTGATAAGTCCCTTGGGCAGCTTGTTAGTTCTCAACTGTACCACTTGGTCACCATACTGCTGTTCCAATTTTTCTTGATTCTTAGCTGAGAACTCGGCTTCTTCTTGCAAGAAATGGATGATTTGCTGGTCATTCTCAAACACTTGCCAACTGACATTGTTATCTGGCACTGAAGGCCTCACAATCACGTGGATGTTTGGTTGTACCTTGTCTTGTTGAATGCTTTCCACAATGTCAAAGGCTACCCCTACTGCTGCAAGCCTGTCAACAGCTTGATTCTCTTTCCTAGGAATGGATTTGATGCCAAAACCCTCAAAATATTCCATGAGGTCCCACACCCTGTTCTTGTAGCACCTGAGTAGATCATTCTTGGCAACATGTTGTCCCTTGACTTGATTTACAATCAATTCACTGTCACCAAATACTTGCAAGTTCTTTATTTTCTTCTTGATTGCCCAATGCATCCCTTGCACTAAGGCTTCATATTCAGTAGTGTTATTGGAGCATGCAAACTGAAATCTAAAAGCTGAATAGTACCTTACTCCTTGAGCTGAAACAAGCATGGCTCCACCTCCTGCACCTTGTCTACTTCTTGATCCATCAAAAAACAACTGCCATACCTCATTGTCATCCTTGTGGTTTGGCTTGGTGATGTTAGGAATAGGCTGATTTTCTTCATGTATACAATAGATCCCTAGCTCAGATTCTTCTACTTCTTGATAAGGATCAAAAGCATGTACCTTGTTTGCCCATTCATCAAGAGTTAGATTCGGGATGCTCCCAACCTTGGTGTCAGCTTCATCGGTGCTTGGGTGGTATTCTTGATCAAATGCTGAACAATTGGCATTGATCTGACTTGGAGTGTAAGGCTCAATGTGGAAGTTTGCAATAGGTTCAGACCTGATTATAGTCTTAGTTCCATACCTCGTTCTAAACAGCATGTGTGACCAATCAGCAGACAGATATCCCCCAATCTTGGCTGTGAAGTCCCTTGACAAGCATAGGGAAAAGAGTGGTGGAAGGTCTATGACTGATACACCTTGTGAAACAACAACATTTGAACATGCATGCAAGGTAAGACTCAAGTTTCTAATCACCCCAACTATTGTTACTGCTATCCCATCCAGCTGCACTACCCCTTTGGATATGGTTTCATACTGGAGCCCTAGCTGATCAGCTATTTGTTTAGGCATCACTGAGCTACTTGCCCCGGAATCTATCATGCAATTGTGCACTAACTGATTTCCAATGATTAATGAAACATAGAAAGGAGGGAGCTTCAACATTTTACCTTGCTGTCCTCCATGATTTCCCTCAGGCTGGGTAGCATTTTTGAGATTGTATCTGAACTTACTGATTCGAAGTTGGCCAGTCCTTCATGGCAACTTGTAACAAGTCTCTTTGGCCTGGGATAGATAGGGATTCCCACATTGATATATTAACATTTGTCTTCTTCATCTGATCAATGATACTGAATGGTGATGAAGGATCTCTTTGCTATCCCTTTGCTTGTACATTCACTCCTTACACGTGGGCAGCAATAACTAGTATTTGAGTTGGTCTAGGAGCTATTCTTGGCTGCCCTTGTGCATTTGAAATTGGATTTTGCTTGCCAACCATTTGTGGAGCCATGGAAGGTTGTGGATTGGTTGGAGCTAATGGCTGTTCTTCACCCAAATTCCTTCTTTTTGACCTTGTGTTGGCTGCAACACCTTGAGAGACCGTTTGATTCATGCCACAAAAATCCTCTGCTTGCCAATTTACCAACGTGGTGTCATTTGGAGCTGATTGTTGTTGGAATGTTTCTTGTTGTTGGTTGTTTCCTTGACTGCCCTCACCCTCCACACCAGTAGTTGTCACCATTAATGCTTGATTCAAAGCACCATTGAAGCACATGGATTGGTTATGAGGTTCATTGCATGGAAAACACCAGTCATACTCTTGAGCAATGTTGTTTTGTGTTGGCACCAATGCCTTAGAGGCATATATGGCATTTGGATTGTAGGGCTGAAATGGTCTATTGGCAGGAGGCCTTATTTGATTCATATTTGCAGCTAGATTAGGAGGTCTTTATGGTTGGTATGGCTGCCTGTTGAGCTGAGCTTGGAGCTGGTAAGAAGGTCTAAAACCTTGGGCTTGCTACCTCTTGAGAGTGATTAGCTCATTGCCTAGGTTTTGCAATTGCTTCATGACTTCTTGAAGCTCATTTGGGGCACTTGGAGATGAAGTAGAAACTTCATTTGAACTCTGATTTCTAGGAGTGGGAGAAGGAGCCAAATTAGGTGCTTGATTGGTATTTGGACTCTCTAAACTTGGAAACAATGGCATGGGAGGTCTAGGGGCTAGTTTTCCAGCTTGGATCAAACAATTTTCAGCCCTAATGGCAATGCTATAAGCCATAGGGATAGTTATGCCTCCCATGGACTGAATCAACATAGAAATATCAGAATTTAGAGCTTTGAGATAGTAGAGAAAAGCACCTTCTGCTATTGGTCTGACTGCCACTGGAATTCTCTCCCAAGTCTTTTGAAATTTGAAGTTGAAATCAGTCAGCTGCTCATTGGGAGCTCTCTTGATGGTTGTCAGCTGCTCTAAAAGAGACAAGTTGTCTCCCTTCTCTCCAAATTGCTCATGAAGTGCTATACATAGCTGATTCCAATTTTTGATAGAACTAGCTCCAAGGCTTCTAAACTATTACAACGCTTTCCCCTTGAATGAAGATGCCAGCAATTTGACAGCCACTTGCATCTCATTGATTTTATGAATTGCACAAAGATTGGCAATGTCTTTAACATGATCACCTGGAGTAGTCTGATTTTCTCCAGTGAAGTAGGGAATGTTCTTCAAGGCTGCAATTCGAATTGGATGTTGTGCATTGAGGGCAAGTGGGCTACTTCCTGTGAAGTTGACATAGGGGTTGTTTTGTGCCATTCTAATTGGTCTTAGAACCCTTGTTGATTGAATGAAAGGCCTACCAGGTGGAGGAGTTGAGAGAGTTCTATTTGGTGGAGATGGAGACCTTTGGATTCTCCTCCCACTTTGCCTTACTCTTGGAGATAACTACAAATATTCAAACAACACATCTTCTTCTCCAGCTCTTGACCTTGTAGTGCTTCTTCTCATGAGTTTTCAGGCCTGCACTACTGAAACCAGTTGATTCTTCCCCTTGGAGTTGCCAGATATGCAAATTATAGCTCTTTTCAAGTAAGAAAATTGCTAGTAGATGCACATCAACTTTTCTGCAATAAAAATGAGACCTCTAAGGTCCCACTGGGCGTGCCAAAACTATTGTTACAAATCAGTAGCACCCCTAGATACAAATCAAGGTTCTGAATTGTTGTTTTAGGCATCCAGTGTGATTGCACAACATGGAAACCTCTCTCCAAGTGTGGGACTTGTGAAAATGAGAGAGGAATCTCCAGATTAGAGGCTGGTTCCTCAAACTCCTTTGATTTAGATCTATATTTTGCACAACTAAATAGGTTCAGATCCTAATCCTACTCTAAATTGCAAGGAGACAGGGATAAAAATGCAAAAATGAAACTAAACTAAAGATGGTGATGCACCAAAAGGAGTGGTGAAAATTTGTTTGCCATGTAAATAGACACAAATTCATGAAATGCAACAAGGGAAAACATACACAAGCTGATAGATTTAATTAGAGGTCTTAAAATGAAGTAAAACAATACAAACAGAGGACTGAAAGCATTCACAGAGTTTGCACTGTCAATTCCATGTAAAAATCTCTTGCATTCCACCCTCAAAGAGGTATAAACCTACTACAATACTTGAAAAAGGTGTGATTCTTACAACTATCACTTGCTGGAGGTGAAAGAAGAAGTTTTCTATGCCAAAAAGTGTTCAACCCTAAAGAAATGAGACAAATCTGGCTTTTACAGTACATGGGTTGAGCCCAAGAGAGAGAAAATGTGAAAAACACATGGGAGCCATCCTCATTGAATGAAACTACATTAAAATAGCATATAGGTCCTTACAAACCCATGATCTAACATTTTTGACCATGCTAGAGAAGAATGTGACCCATTTTGCATTAAAATTGGTTGTTGAAACGTCAGTGATGTCCATGGGCGCATACCAGAAGTGTTTTTTGATTTTCTCCTCCAAATTGAACCAAAATTAAAAATTGACCATGAAATATTATAGATAATTTCACCAGATTTCCATTGATATAAAGAACGTGAAAATCTGAGCTTTGGATCGAAAGTTATGGTGATTTGAAGTTTTAGGGAAAAAACAGGCCAAAATCGGATCGGCGGGCAAAAAGTTTGAATTTTTACCCGTTTGGTCTTTGGAACATTTTTGAAATTTTCCCCACACTCCACCACTCCAGGTTCCACATGGCACATTTTGATTGGGCGCGGGCCTTCCTGACCATTTTTTTCTTCGGGTCGCTTGGTGTTTTTTTTGCCCTTGGACACGTGACAGCTCCTGATTGGCTGCAGACCTTCTAGGGGAAAATTTCCCACCAAAACTCTGCTGAGCCATAACTTGAAAAATACATGGAGTTAGGAGGAAAAATTTACCTTTCTAGAAAGCTGAGAAAGAGCTCTATCTAATGGTGCCATTTCCAGAAGGTTTTGAGTGCCTGGAAAACAAAATATTCTGATTGAGGCACAAGAGAAGGAAATATGTAAAGGAGTTAGCCACAAAATGAGCAGGGTGCACATTTGGGATAACACTAACCTCCAAGGGTCCCATGCCCTTGGAGTGCTACCTACATAGTCCTGGTGAAAAGGGACCTCAGGCCGATGTACTTCTCCCATGAGCTAGGGAAGAATATGAAAATGATTTGGTAGGTTTTTGGGCATGTTGTGGGTTTAGTTTTAATAGGTGTGGGTAGATTATAGGTAACATGATGTAGGTGAAGGTGGTTATGTTGAAAGGGGAGGATTACCCCAAAGGTAAGTGGTGAGGATCAAGTCCTTTATAAGGCAATGAAAATGTAAACAAAGATGGTTAAAATATAAGAGGGGGGCAATAGAGCCACTTGATTGGGTAGGATCATACCAAGTAGATCATATCTGAAGGGGGACGGATAGAAATACAAAAATTGAAACTAACTAATGATGGTGATGCACCAAAGGAGTGGTGAAACATTTTTTTCCATGTAAATAGACACAAATTCATTAAATGCAACAAGGTAAAACATACACAAGCTGATAGATGCAATTAGAGGTCTTAAAATGAAGTAAAACAATACAAACAGAGGACTGAAAGCATTCACAGAGTTTACACTGTCATTTCCATGTAAAATCTCTTGCATTCCACCCTCAAAGAGGTATAAACCTGCTAAAATACTTGAAAAAGGTCTGATTCTTGCAACAATCACTTGCTGGAGGTGAAATAAGAAGTTTTCTATGCCAAAAAGTGTTCAACCATGAAGAAATGAGCCAAATCTAGCTTTTAAAGTACATGGGTCGAGCCCAGGAGAGAGAAAAAATGAAAAATGCATGGGAGCCATCCCTAATTGAATAAAACTACATTAAAACAGCATGGAGGTCCTTACAAACCCATGTGCTGACATTTTTGACCATGCTAGAGAAGAATGCGACCCATTTCGCATTAAAATTGGTTGTTGAAACGTCAGTTCTGTCCATGGGCGCATACCAGAAGTGTTTTTTGATTTCCTCCCTCCAAACTGAACCAAAATTCAAAATTGACCATGGAATATTATAGATAATTTCACCATCTTTCCATTGATATAAAGAACGTGAAAATCTGAGCTTTGGATTGAAAGTTATGGTGATTTGAAGTTTTAGGGCAAAAACAGGCCAAAATCGGATCGGCGGGTAAAAAGTTTGAATTTTTACCCGTTTGGTCTTTGGAACATTTTTCAAATTTTCCCCACGCTCCGCCTCTCCAGGTGCCACATGGCATGTTCTGATTGGGCATGGGCCCTTCCTGACCATTTTTTCCTTCGGGTCGCTTGGTGTTTTTTTGCCCTTAGACACGTGACAGCTCCTGATTGGCTGCGGGCCTTCTAGGGGAAAATTTCCCACCAAAACTCCACTGAGCCATAACTTGAAAAATACATGGAGTTAGGAGAAAAAATTTACCTTTTTGGAAATCTGAGTAAGAGCTCTATCTAATGGTGCCATTTGCAGAAGGTTTTGATTGCCTAGAAAACAAAATATTCTGACTGAGGCACAAGAGAAGGAAAGATGTAAAGGAGTTAGCCACAAAATGAGCAGGGTGCACATTTGGGATAACACTAACCTCCAAGGGTCCCATGCCCTTGGAGTGCTACCTACATAGTCCTGGTGAAAAGGGACCTCAGGCCGATGTACTTCTCCCATGAGCTAGGGAAGAATATGAAAATGATTTGGTAGGTTTTTGGGCATGTTGTGGGTTTAGTTTTAATAGGTGTGGGTAGATTATAGGTAACATGATGTAGGTGAAGGTGGTTATGTTGAAAGGGGAGGATTACCCCAAAGGTAAGTGGTGAGGATCAAGTCCTTTATAAGGCAATGAAAATGTAAACAAAGATGGTTAAAATATAAGAGGGGGGCAATAGAGCCACTTGATTGGGTAGGATCATACCAAGTAGATCATATCATGAAGGGGGTGATGAACACAAGATCCTAAAGGCATTGCACAATTAATTGTTCTATAGTGAAAGTAGTCATAGGATCACCAAATGTTGAAATTCAAAGATGTCCCTTGAGGTAATTTAGGAAATGAAAGTGGAAATGGTAAGGTGGGTGAAAGGTAGTTAATTGTATATGTTTGGAGTGACAAGTCTTTTGGGCAAGAGGTCTTAGGTCACAATGGGAAAGTCCATGACTAAAAAGTGTTTTTGTTTTGATAGAATGATCAATGCGGGAATTCTATATGGGATAAATAATATGGTACTCCTTGAAGTCTTCGTGAAGATGATTGATACAGGAAGCTTTGGTTTCTCTTGTTTTTTTTTTTGAAAGCTTCACATAGTTTTCCTTCAAGAGAGCAGTCTATTTATAGTAGTAATTTGGTTGAAAGGAAGATGTCCTTATGAGGGAGTCATCATTTTTATTAGAAGTTTGACTCAAGGAGTTTGGTCCCATTGGAGGTCTTTGAAATCACGGATAAGACCAAGGTGGAGGATAGGACTCTTGTTCAAAAGGCAAGGTGGAATGACCATGGGATCTCATCTAAAGGTAGACAAAAAGTATCCATGAGAATAATGCTATGTGTAGTGCCGTAGTACACATATTCAAGAGAAGATAACAAGTGACGTGTACTCACATGATTCTTGTTTAATCGTTAGGGAGGTGGATGGAGTGGATAGTGCTCAAGGGACGAGCGTGGTAAAGAGACAACAATTCAACAATAGAATGGTCAAAGATGCAATGCATTAAGCGGCTCAGGTTTGGGTTTACCCTCAAGGGAGGACAAATGATAGACACCCGATCCATAGGTATGAGTTACAATGTATGGTCCAAGCCAATTAGGAGTGAATGTTCCCTGTTTACTCTTTTCTTCTTTGGTTATGTGTTGATTTTCTTTAAGACAAGGTCACAAACTTGGAAGGTGCATTCATGAATGAATTTTTCATAAGCACATGTGATATGTTGTTGGTAAACTTGAAGGTGATCCAGAGCATTAAGACGACATTTGTCTAATACCTCTAGTTGTGCTAAGGGGTCCTGACTAAAGTCATCAACAATAAGCATGTCCTAGAGAGAAATGCAGAATGAGGGGATCTGGACTTCAAGAGGTAGAATAGCCTTTGTTTCATAGACCAGTGAAAAGGGTGTAGCCGTAGTGGAAGTGTGAATACTAGTACAGTAGGCCCATAGGGAAAAAGGAATGTGCGTATGTCAATCCCTCCCAGTATCGTTAACCACTTTCATGAGAATTTTTTTGAGGGTTTTGTTAGTGGATTCAGCTTGGCCATTGGTTTGTGGGTAATAAGGTGATGAGAAACTAAGATGAATGCCAAAGGCATCATAAAGTTTTTGTAGTTTTTTGTTTTTGAATTATTTTCTATTTTCAGTGATGAGGTGATGAGGGAAACTAAAGCGACAAATGATGTGATGGTTAATGAACTCACATATCTTCTTAGATTTCATGGAGATGAGTGGTATGGCTTCCACCCATTTTGCGTAGTATTCAGTAGCAGTTATGATCCATTGATGGCATTGGGAAGAATGAGGATTGATTTCTTTGACAAGATCCAAACCCCATTGAGAGAAGGGCCAAAGGTCACAAGTGACTTGTAAGGCATAACTGGGTGTATGATGAAGGTTGGAGTGTTGTTGACATTTCACACAGCATTTGACATATTCATAACAATCATGGTTAAGGGTCGGCCAGTAATAGCCTAGGCGAAGAATATGCTTAGCAATAAAGGCCATTAAAGTGACCTCCACAAATGCCATCATGAACCTCCTTAATGGTATAAGGAATTTCAGAACTTGTGAGGCATCGTAAGAGAATACCATCAAAGTTGCGCTTATAGAGGAGTCTCCCCAGGATAACAAAATGGGAGACCTTTTTAAGGAAGGCGCATTGTCTGTTACAGGTGAGATCAGGAGGTAAGATGGAGAGGGAAAGGTAGTCAGAGTATTGTTTATACCAAAGGTTTCTTGGGTTAGGGGTGTCAGTTCCAATTGAGTGAACATTGTGAGGTAAATAAGAAGGTGAATGGAGGCATTGTATGGTGACAAATATTTTGGAATTGGCAGGGGAAGTGGGTATTTGGGAAGCTAAGAAGGCCATGGTATCTACAAATTTATTGGTTAAACGTGGGATGGTTTGAAGGGTGTAACGATCAAAGGTGGTCAAAAGTATGTCTAAATGATGTTTATACTTTTTAAGTATCTCGTTATGACATTGATACATACCGTTGACTTGGTTTATGACCAATTATGAATCACCAAATATGTGGATTGATTTTACATCTAGGGCATAGGTGGTCTAGAAACCTAGTACGAGTGCTTCATACTTGGAAATATTGTTGGTGCATTTAGAGTATAGTTTGAAAGATAAAGGCATGGGTTCTCCATATAGAGGAATGAGGATAACACTAGCCCCACCCCCACACTGACACTTGGAACCATCGAAGAATAGTGTCATTTGATAAGGAGGTTCGTCTAGGGAAAAGGAAGAAATGGATTCATCAGGAAAGTCAAAATTAGAGGGTTGGTCCTCGGCAATTGGTGTGTCAGCCAGTTGGTCAGCAATAGCCTAGCCCTTAATGGACTTTTGGTGAATAAATTTAGGGGAAAGATCAGCTAGAAGCATAAGCCATCACGTGACACACTTATTTTGATAATGTTTGGCATACATGAAGTGTAAAGGGTCGGTGTTGGTCACAACATAGGTTTTGTGGTTGAGTAGGTAATGGCGGATTTTGGTGGCAATGAAAACTAAGGCTAAGCAAAGCTTTTCTAGATGGTTGTATCAGGTTTCATAGTCCAAAAGAGTACAGCTTATGTAATAAACTGCCTGCTCCCTATGTTGTTCATCACGATGAGTGAGCATGCCTCCCAAGGAATGATTGATAGCTGATATGTAAAGGTAAAAAGGTTGATTGCCTTTAGGTGGAATGAGTATGGGTGGTTGGAGAAGGTATTGTTTTAGGGCCTCAAAAGATTTGTGACAATCATCATCCCATTTAAAGGATACATCCTTCCTAAGCAGATGATGAAATGGTTGACACTGATCAGATAATTGTAAAATGAAAAGGTGAATGGACTGTAATTTATCTTGCAGGCTACGGAGTTGTTTGAGGTTAGTGGGTGAAGGCATTTCCAGAATGGCCTTGAATTTAGCTGGGTAAACTTCTATACCACAGAGGGAAACAATAAATCCCAGGAGCTTTCCTGAGACAACAACGAAGACACACTTTTTAGGTTGAATAAGGACACAATATTTAATGAGGTGATCAAAGATGGTTTTGAGGACAATGAGGTGCTCGGCGCGATGTTTAGATTTTGCCAAGAGATCATCCATGTAATCTTCCAATGATCACATCATTGGGCCAGTAAAGCATGTTGTATGTTTTGAAAGGTGATGGGTTAGCTGGGATGGTATAAGTGTGTCCCTTATGTTCAAACTTTACACAAGGATGCAAAGTGGAAGGAACGTAACCCATGACATGGATCCAAGGTCTACCAAGCAAAGAGTTATATTGGAATTCCCCCTCTAAAACATAAAACAATTTTAGAACAGTGCGGGGGCCCATGTGAACATGCAAGATGATAGTGCCTAGTGTGGAGATGATAGCATCGTTGAATGAACACAACATGACTAGATGTTTGTTCATGCAATTTTCAGGTATGTGCATTTGAGAAAATGCATGGGATGAAATGATGTTAATGATATCGCCTCCATCAATCATCACACGGTGTACCTATATGTCATCAATGTGGACAGAGATGAAGAGGGCTGGGTCTGGGTCATCGTTTTGGTATGGCACGATCTCTTCCTCTGAGAAGCTAAGGGAGGCCACTTGGTGAACAAGGTGAGGTGAGGATGAAGGTGGTAATTTGGTGAGAGAGGCTACATGATCGGGTGTGATAACGGAGGCTATGGGTGTAGGGTCATTGGGTAAAATCTCGATAGATTGAAGAACCTCCATGAGAGCTTGACAATGGGATTCTGAGGTTTGGATGAGGTCATATAAGGACATTTTAAGGGGAGATTGGTGTAATTGTTTAAGCATGTAGCGATGTGTGATGCCATTAGAAATGGGGTATGTGGGGCCGAGGATAGTGATTTTAGGTATGGGTGTAGATGGTATGTTGGGTATAGGATTGGTTGGTGGGTCAGCTACCTTTTCTTTGCCCTTCTACGCATGTGTAGTGGCATGTACCATGCTAATTCAAGGGAAGTTGGAAAATGGATAAGGTGTAGGGTAAGTGGCATAATGAGATGAAGGGAAAAAACCTACTAGAGGAGGAAATCCCTGTGAGCTTAGTTGGGCGCAACAACATTTGGGTGGTGGCATGGCAAGTTCTCTAATGCGAACCATGTTAATTTCAAATTTTGTGTGTGGTTCTAGGAGCCATGAGGGTGGAGGTTGTGGTTGCTGAGTGGGCAGTGTGGGAATGGGTGTAGGTGAAGTAGGATCCTCGTCAAGAAGTTCATCATCGTCAAAGTTTGTTTCCAGTGGACACAATTAAATAAGGATGGTTTTCAAGGCCTTGCATCTCTCCATGTCATGCCCTAGCACACGATGATATGCACAAATTTTAGTATCATCAAACCCTTTTGGCTTGGGTTTGAGGGGGTCATAAGGTCAGAGTGGCGGTAATGTGATAACATAATTCTCAAGGAGGTTAGTTAAAATTTTGGGATAAGACCCTGCTAGTGGATCACAATGGGAAGTTAATGTGGGTTTGGGTGTAGGTGTGGTTGGTTGGCTGGGAATTGTTTTTGGAAGAGTAGGAACGGGTCAAGTGATGATTTTATGTGCCGGTGTGGTTTGAGGTATCAGTTAGGTTTGTTTGGGTAGGGGTATAGTAGATGGAGAGGTAGGAGGGTGTGGGGTTGTTGTGACTACCTTATTGTGGGGTAGTGGGTTTTTGTTTTTGGGTCATACCTTCTTGGGTAAAGGTGATGTGGGTGTACAAGGTTTGGAAGGAAAAGTAGATGGATGAAGAGGGTGAGTTACCCACATGGATAATGGGAGTGCTATGAAGGTAGATGACACGGGTCATACTTGGGGTGTGAGGGACAATGACTAAAGTGTAGTGGGTAGTGAATTGATAGCTGAAGGTATTAGAGGTATTGGTGGTAAAGAGATTGTAGGTGTGGGTATGAGTCGTGTTGTGTGCCTAGGTAGGTTAGAGGTATGTGAGGAAGGAATGGGTTGTTGTGTTATTGGTTTATGGATGGGTGAAAGGTGCTTGATCATGGTGGGCAACTGAGGTCTTAAGGTAGATGGGATAGTTACAGGTATGATTGGTGCAATCGAGGTATGAGGTTGATGAGTTTGTTTCTTTGGTTTGGGTGTCAGAGTAGGTTTGGCTTTGACATTTGAGGATGTAGCTAAATCCAGTTTAATGGGTGGATGAGTAAGGCTGATGGTCAGGGTGACCCCTAAAGTGGTAATAGGTTTAGTGGAGATAAATGTTGTGGGTATGGGTTTGGATTTAGGTATGGGTCGGGCTATGGGTGAGGGTGTGGTGTGAGTCCTAATGGGTATCATGGAAGGGGTTGCGACAATAGTAGTTGTGTTTGGTTTGATGGGTGGAAATGTGTTTGGGTAGATAATGTCATCGAGGGATCTATGCATCTGTGTTGAGATAGGGAGTAAGAGGTGTTCCCATAATAAATCCCTATCCACATAATCTAAGTGATCAGCCAAACATGAGAACGACACGTCTGTGGGTGGATTTAGTGAGGACCTAATGGGAAATCTTGTAAAATGCATCTTAAAGATGGGGAATTGGCTAGCTTTAGCTTCCATGGGTAAGAGAGCTGAAAGTAGGTCTGTTAGATGTTGGGTAGCTGATGGAGAGATCTCGTTGAAAGGTAAATGTATCTCCACTGGGTCTATGATGGGTGGAAGAGATGATGGTAGTTCCTCTATAAGTGGAGGAATGGATAGGTGCTCCTCTATGTGTGGAGGAGGTAATGGGTGTTCCTCTGCGGGGGGAGAAGATAATAGGTTCTCCTATGTGGGTGGAGGAGGTAATGGGTGCTCCTCTATGAGTGGAGAAGGTAATAGGAGCTCCTCTATGGGTGAAGGAGGTATGGTAGGTAAAGGTTCTCTAAGTGGAGAAGCTAGGGGTGAAATGGTCTCAATGTTAGTAGAAGACTCCTCCGTAGGTGATGAAGGAGATGAAAGGTGCTCCTCTATTGGTGAAGGAACAATGGAGGTTACTTCGAATGTGGAAGGAGGATTTCGGGCTAGAATTTCCTCTATGGAAGGGATGGGAGGTAATTGAGAGGTGATAGGTACCTCATTAAAGATTACGTGAACCTCGTGGGTATGGGTATCGTGAGTGGATGTCTCACCGGTTTGATTGGATGAAGGGGCATGATTGGGAAATGGTTTTTTGAAGATTTATAGATTTTGGTTGGGGGTGGTATTGGGATAATCCACAGTTAGCTTGACTTTCTGGAGCATTTCTTAGATAATTTTCTTGAAATTGATCCAGTTTCCGTCAATATGACCCTTCACTTGATGATAGTTGTAGAAATCATGCTCTTTATACCACACAGGCATGGGGTGAGTAGGGTCAAAACTAGTGTGTGGTTTTATGGGTGTAATGGTGATGGCTCCAACTTTGATAATATTTTCTAAGACATAAGAGTAAGGTTCCCTAATTGGGGTATATTTTCACTGCTCTTGTCTGAATTGAAAACCCTGGCCAAGTGATAGATTAGATAAGGGTGTAGCCTAATTGGACGGATGAGTTGGGCCAGCCTTGAGTACCACTGGGTTAGTGGTACCTTTAGCCTTTGAATATTTGGTTGGTGGTTTGGAAGAAGAGAGGTTTCATTCAACTTGATTGTCGAATTCTTATTTCACAATTGGATTTTCTTCTCTTCAATGGCCCGAATCTCTAACTTTCGTGCCATAGTGAATGCCTCATCAAATGTTCAAAAAGTTTAGACCTACAAGGTTGGGGAGATATGTCTAGAAAAAGCTCAAGTGAAGATCTCGATGAGTTCAGTTTGTGGTAGTTGGAAGGTAAGTTGATTGATCAGGCTATGCCAGTGAGCAAAAAAATCAGCGATAGATTCATCCCCATACTGATGTGTGGAATATAGATCGG
This sequence comes from Taxus chinensis, assembly GCA_019776745.2. Lineage (NCBI taxonomy): Eukaryota > Viridiplantae > Streptophyta > Pinopsida > Cupressales > Taxaceae > Taxus > Taxus chinensis. The sequence goes on along the minus strand of CM034146.1, from coordinate 17,901,916 downwards.
TCATGGTAACCTTCTTGGTGATATTGATAGAGAAATGATCCAAGAAAGCTTGGGCTACCTGATTGAATGAAAATATGGAGTGTTTGGTTAACCCACTATACCAATCTAATGCAGGTCCAATGAGGAACATGGGAAAATTTCTCAAAAGCAAGGCATCATCATGAGCAATCAAATAACACCCGTGTTTGAACGAGTGCAAATGTTGTTGTGGGTCTTCCTTACTATTGAAGCAGTTGAATTTAAGAATTTCCCAATGTACAAAGTATGAATGGATAGGAATGGATGGGTGAATAGGCTCATTACAAATCTCATCGTAGGTGAGAGTGTTGTAGGAGTTAGAAACCAATGCCTCTTGTGTCTGCATCTTATCCATCATAAATTTAATTAGGTCATTGGTGGGTTGTGATGATTGGATGCCCCCTGTAGCATGAGGAGGTTGGTTTTGGGCATATAATGGGGGTGAAATTCTAGTGTATGGGGCTGCCATGTAAAGTGGTGGAGAAGAAGGCAATGAAATTGGGGGTACGGTCCTAGAATGAATGATAGATGAAACAGGCGGTTGTTGGTAGTATGTATATGGGGGTGGAAGGGTCGTGGTAACCATAGTGGAAATAGCGGCTAATGATTCTAGAATGGAAAGAACCACATTATGAAATGGGGTAGGGGTCACCGATACTGGAGGTGGGAGTGTAGCTACAGGTATGTATGAGACATTAGGGGTAGATGAGGTTGTGTTTGGGGTGGTTATCGAGGGTATAGTGGATGTAATGGGTGCCACATAAATAACAGACGTGGTAGTCATGGTGGGTATAGTATAACTACAAAATGAATAGGGGTAAGGTGGATGCAGGTAGCACAAAGCCAGATGGGGCTGATGTAGATGTGGGTGTGAGAGTCAGGGGGATAGATATAGGCATGTCATATATCAACTGACCTGAGGCATCTCGATTGGACGAGTGGGAGAGGTAAAACTGCAAGGTGGTAGGGTTCTGGTCAAGGAGTCGTGCAAACTCCTCATCTCCGGTAGTGATAGTAGTAGGCTGGATGGGATCCATGGCTAGTGATAAAATAGAAGGTGGCGAAGGAATAGGTGGGAGCAGTTGGTAACTGGCGTGGAACACAAGGGCATTTTCTTGACTTCAGGTCAGCACCATGTGAACCAGTATTGATTAGGTAGGGCTACTTCTCTGTAAATGATACAGAGAACAGTAGGAACAGGTGAATCTAGTGATAAAAAATGGATGAAGTAACAAATGGTGGGTGGAATGTGAAATAGGCTAGCTAATGCCGGTTAGGGGAAATTGATGTTGATCAGGGGTAACCGCTACCAGTCACTGTAGAAAATGGACAATGAGTAAACAACGAGGTAGAAGGCAAAATATGACAAGTATGCCAAATCTGGGGATGTGTAAAACATCAATGGGAATAACATGTCTGTGATAGAGACTATGGAAAGTGGAAAAAAGTGAAGTGAAACTATCCCTTTGAATAGGTTAGCAAAAGGGCCTGGAATTGACGTTGGTTGGGTTTAACCGATGGCAATCAGAGGTAACCGATGATGGTTACTATGGAATTGAACAGTGATGAAAGAAAGTGGTTGTGAATTAAAATTTGATGTGGAATTAGACCCAAAATTTTGGGAATGATGATGATATGGCCCAGGCACACTCAAGTGAAGTTGGAATACACCAGCTATGATGAAGATCATGCAAGGATGAACAAAAAAGAGTTATGAACGTGATATTTCACCTCAAAACGCAAGCCAAGCAAATATACTAAGAAAATGTGATCCTAGGAGTGCCCTTTCTATTATGTTTTTTTAGCTTATGCTATTTAGGGACTGACACATGAATTGTGAAATAGATTTTTTGGTGAGGATGGCTTCCTACAAAGAAGGAGATCTAAAAGGTGAGGTTTCAGGTATGTTATGATGGGGGTGGGCTTTACTCTAAAGTATGACTCGTCAGAGCAGCGAGTTGAGTGCCCACTGTTCCGTGATCGTTTGATCACCTACAACTTCTTCTAGGTAAGATGTTGTTTAAGAATGTATGTATTTTGAATTTTTTGTGGTTTGGTAAGACTCAGAAAAAGAGAAAAGGATAGAAGTGCTTTTCTACGATTCATTTTTCAACCATCATCTGGGAATTAATTCCAGCATATAGGTTGCCCTCAATTAATGTGAGCTAATGCAAAAAATCAGAATGAAATGCAATGATTTTAAAACCCAAATTGAAAATGTGAAATTGGATGACACAATAAGATGAATAGGAAGAGGGATGCTCTTTCACTAGAATGCAGAAAGCATGAAGACATGATTCCTTTTAATTACACCAAAAGAAAAGTTTCCTTTAGATCGAAATAGAAAGGAGATGTGGATTACCATGGAAGAAAATTAGTGTGTATGCTCTTAGAAGGGGAAAAAACACACAATTTTTTCCTAGGAATGAATGAAATGCAAGGAACCCCAGATGGGTCCCATCGGGTGTGCCAAAATGTTTCACCTTTTTCTTAGATTGTTTCTTTGAAGTTTTTATGAAACAGATAGGGTAACGGGTGTAGGAGGAATACCTATTCAGATGTAGGTAGATAGGTTGTTGTGTGTGTATGACTTCCGAATCTACAACTGACCCTGAGAGCTTCCTTTTGGCTAGGAGGAACTACCTGTAATGAAAAAAAAACCACCAGAAGGAATTAAACAATATGGGCAGTGAACTACATAGCGTGAGCTAGATCTAGGAAGTATGATACTTTCTAGATGGTCGTCAGTCCACTATTTTAAACAAATTAATGTTTTAAACAAAGTAAATCCTATTGTTATTTCAAAATTATTTAAGTATCTCACTTAAAAACACAATAAGAAAATAGATCTAATCTAACAAGCTAAGCTAGAATAAAATCCAAAGGTAAAATGATTGGTTCTGGGCTCTGTAGGTCTGATAAACATCTCAGGTAGGTCAAAGGTGAGTGAGGGTGAGGTAAAATTAGGTGGGTAGGTCTCTATTTAAGGCTGTGTGGGTAAACACAGAGACCGGTGTCGGTCAGGGGTGACCGATAGTGGTTAGGTATAACCGACACCGGTTACTGTGAGATCTGGGAATGTCACAAAACATGGTTTTGGTCTCCTTTGTGATTACACAAAGGATTTTGGTTGGTCGAGATGAGGTATTGGGTGACTGGAATAGGTTTTTGTGAGGTTTTAATGGGTTGATGAAGGTTAAAATCATGGAGAAGGTCAATAGGGAACAAGTTAACAATGGGTGATAAAATAATTATGTAATGAAACAAACCGAAGAAGTATGATGTTATACTTACTTGGATTTCATTCCAAAATGTCTGTGTATGAAGGATGGAGGTGCTGATGATGGGTTTTGAAGGCTACAAGTGATCACCAACTAAAGAAAAGATTCTGTATAGGTTACATACACACTCCTCTTTGCTTGGATAGCTCAAATCATGGCTGGGCTGGTTGTGCAGGAGAAGATGCTCAATCTCCTTCCTTGGATGTGAGTTTTTGCTAGAATTTCTCTCTCTAAAGATACGTTATCTCTTTGAGATTTTTTATTTCTCGTCAAATCTCTCCTAATGTTTTCCAACCTTGAGAATAAGGTAGTTTAGGGGTTAAAAGGGGTAACCGACGACAATTTGGCTTAACTGGTGATGGTTAGGGGTGACTGATGTCGGTCAAGGTAGGATTTCCTAGGTTGACTAAACTTAGAGAGATCCTCTTGATTTTCTCGGATGTCATGTCATTATCCCATGGATTAGACTGGGAGCTTCTTTTGAGCATGCGGGAAAGTGGTTAGAGGGAATGTGGGCATTGATTTTTAGGGTTTGGGTAATTCTTAGTTAGTTATGGTAACTTACTAAGAGTAGGTCTTAGGTTGAGTTGGATTGGTGAGGTGTCTAAGTGAACTATATGTGTAGATATTATTTTAAATAAGATATTTAAATAATAAATATAGTGAGGATAATGAATTAATTTAATTTAATTAATTAAATTAATATTAGTGGGGTGAAGGGGGTCATCGCTAGGTGTTGGAGAGAAATTTTTTTGGGTGGACAAACTTGTGGATTTCTTTCCAACACTTTGGGAATCTAAGTCCCTCTACTTAACTAGTGCAGCTGCCGTATGAACATGCACGAGAAAGTGTGGATTTCTATAGTGGTCTTTTGACCGGGGATCCAACAGGGGCACTCCAATGACCCTACTACAAAGCTAGCAATCTCTCACTAGGGAAGTATTCATCTGTAGAGTGGGAAAGGGGAGTGAGAAAATAGGTAGGAGAACTAATGTTGCAGGTAAAAAATTAGATTCATGCACACACACTAGTTAGAAACTTCAACACATGTATTTATTGGAAGAAACAACTCTACGAATAACAACAACACCAAATAGAATTCATTGATCACCAAGTATCAAGGAACCCCTTAGTCCAAGAAAGTTATAAACTCCTTCTTCTTGTATTGATTGCTCAAATCAAAGTTGTACATAATGTGGGAATGCAATAAATTTGAGAGGGGAAGAGAGTAGAAGAAAATGGCTATCTCCTTTGCTTTCTTTAGGTACAATGCACTCTTGAGTCTACAAGATCAATTGCTAACCCTTTTGAAATGGGAATGGATTTATAATTTATAGAATAGAATATGACTCTTCATCTTCCTCATGACCTTTCAAATACCTTAATATGACTTAAGACTATTCATATTCCACTTTAAATATTTAAGTCCCTTTTATAATAGCAAGACGACTTAATTTACATTATGTTTCTAAAGTCACTTTTAAGTGACTTAAAGGTATATCAAGAAGTGAAAATACCAATGAAGAATTAGAAAATTTGAAAGTGAGAGAAAGTTGGGGGGAAGAGGAGAGATAAAGAGAGAGAGAGAAGAAGAAGAGGATGTCTCCTGATGAAGTTTGTTGATCCTCGTTGATGGAAAGCTCTAAATGCATTAAAGTTTTGAATGTCCCATTATGCCAAACTGCCATTTGAGTGTGACTTAATATTTTTAGTAAATGGTCATTTCTACTATTTTCTGCTCTGGATAATCATTCTAGCCTTTTGGAGATCTTCAGTGCACACTGCTTTTTCCATAGCCACTTTTGATGAAGACTTGCCAAAAATAGCAAGCATGTATAGGAAAATTTACTATTTTTAGAAAGTGTGTTTCCAGTGCTCGATTTGTGATGGAACATACTTTTTTGGACTATTCTTGTCATTACGATCACACCCTTCTAATTTCACATAGTTTTGCCCACTAGAATGCATGGAAATAAATTTTGAAATTTTGACCTGGCAGTGGCTTCGGGCGCAGAGCTGTCATGGCAGCCATTAATGGAGCTTGAAATTTGTAGGTCTAGTTTTTGTCTCCATTTTCAAATAATACAACTCCATTGCAATAGGTTTTTCATTTGGAACTCATGTGCAAGTTTTTAGCTCGTTTCCATTGCCAGAATGATGGGAAATTTGACGAATGTGAGCCGGTGCATGAAGTGAGGGTTTTGTTGGAGTAAATGATTATAGAAACCATTTTAACTCTTGTTTGTTGGATCTTGATCTCCTTGAAAAATTAGGAATTCTATAAAATATGGGATCTTGATCTGACTTGTATCTTGCAAGATATGAGGATTTTTTGATTGGGTGACTTCACGGTTATCTGGCAAAAAATCTCCATTTTTCTCTTCGTTCTTCATCATTTCACTCCATTTTTCTATGAGGCCTAAATATTACTGTGAATTCATGGTTTAAATAGTTTATGTGGCCATGGTGTAGCTGGTTTGGAGCAACAATGGTGGACCGGGTGTCTGTAAAATCACGCACAGAGCCATGGCAAGGTGAGGAGTTCTGAAGGAGAAATGAGAGGACAAAAATGGCTAAGTGCTAGATTTAAAATTTCAAAACATGCACATGGATGGGCTGGGAATAATTTTATGTCCCTAATGTCCCTGACCTCAGGGATGTGAGGGACATAAATTTCCATGGTGGTCCTGGAGGTGACACGTGTCACCCGATCCAGCGATAGGGAATGGATGCTCCAAAAATGCCCCTGGGGGCTGAAACTAGGTCACATGGGTGTCCAAATGACTCCTAATAGGGGATGGGAAAATTTTTCCATTTCTGATGTCCCCCACCTTAGGTTCATAAGTGACATCAGTTTCCACGGTGGTCCTAGAGGTGACACGTGGTGCCCGATCCAACGGTAGGGAATGGATGCTCCAAAAATGCACCTAGGGGCTGAACTACAGTCACGTGGGTGTCTAGAAGACTCGCCATAGAGGATGGGCACATTTTTCAAGGTTTTATGTCCCCCAAATTAGGTGCATAAGGGACATAAAATTCCACGGTGGTCCTGGAGCTGACACGTGGCGCTCGATCCGACGGCAGGGAATGCATGCTCCAAATAAGCACCTGGGGACTGAACTGTCAAGTATGAAGGTCATATGAGGGTCCCAAGGGTCACATGAGGGCTGGGAGAATTTTCCAAGGGTTTATTTACCTATCCTCAGGGACTTTAGGGAAATGAAATCCCACCAGGCTCCTGGTGCTGACACACGTCCTCTCAAAAATTTGACTAAGTCCTGAACTGCCTTTGAGAGGGTAACTTGGAATGCAGATAACTTGAGATCTCGATGGAATTTATTGGAAAACATTTTATATGATCCTAACTAGAAATGGCAGTTTTGAATCCAATGGTGTGGGTCTTCATGTCTTTTTTCATTCCATTTTATCCTTTAAAAATCAGATTTTTTATTTTGTACTCCACTTGTGCCTCGAGAAAAACTGCCTACCAGATCATATGATGCACCAAAGTGTTGTGAAAAATATTATTTCTCCAATCATGTAGGCCTTGTAATCCTCTTTCTGAGAGATGTTTTTTTTTACTCCCAACTCTATCCGGAGCTCCTAAAATCTTCTTATGAATCCCAACAACTGTTTTAGGCATGTGTATTGCCTAGGCTTGTGAAACCCTGTTTTTTACTTAGACTACTCCAAGTGTTGAAAAACTTACCCAAACCTTACAAGATCATTTCCATGATGTTATAAGGTCTTCCATTCACCTACATTTTTAATTTGGCCCTTTTTTTCCACTCCAAGGGCGTTGAATCCAGCCCTGGGAAGGCTAGTGATAACCCTTACCTATACTGTCATGAAGATAATGTTTTTTTTAGAACTCCCTAAAATCACCTAGGTGGAATGAATAGAATTTCCTAAATCACCTATGGGACCAAATTGAAATCAAATAGTGGGTGATCAGACTAACATATTTGACCTAGTGTGCCTAGGAATGATGAAAATTTCACCATAGGGGTATAGTTGTCATGCTTGGAAAATTCCAATTTCCTTGTTGCACATTTTCACGACAACACTGTCCAATCATCTTAGACCTATAATAAGTTATTAATAAAATATTTGAATGCCTAAAAAACTATGCACGAGAATAAAATAGTTGTTGTGGCATCACAATATAGGTAAAAGTGCCCCATTTAGTAGTAAATGTTGTCTTTTCATGATCCTCCTGAGCAATCCTAACATGATACTTGGAAAACCCATATGTGAAAGAGTATATTTTGCATGTTCTAGTATTTCCTTAGTAAATGGCGTAGGGAATGGATCTATGACACATTTAGAATTCAGCTCCTTTCCACACATATTCTAATTTTTCCATCTTTCTTGATACTGATCACCATTGGACTAACACATTTTGACTCATCAAGGGGGTTTGTGACCTAATTTTCATTATGTAAGGTCTCTTTCTCATAGGGCATGCACCTTCCTTAAGATTTATCTTCATTTCCCCAAGTGATTTATGCTACGCCTTTAAGTTCATGATACCCTTGAGGGAATAAGTCTTGATAATCCCTAGGTAACTCAATAATATTTGCCACCTCTGAGTTTGACTAGTAGTCTCCGATTATGGCTCATCCTCCAAACCTATATTCAGCTTATATTATCTTCATGGGTTCATGATAGGTGCATCGTATCCTTATCTGCATTATCCAAGATCTCACGCACCCCTTGTGAATGTTCAATATCACAGCTTCTCAACTTACTCATCATCCACGACGTAAACCATCTTTCCTTTCTCTTTCTCAAGGTAAAGCACATTCAAGTAGTATGAATTCCATCTCTTCTTCCTTTTCAAAATGCGCTTCTAGACTCTGTCTCACCAAATAATTCATGAATATGCTCTTCTACTTTGCATTGTCTCCCATAGTTAAGTGCTTGATAAATTTTAATGCCTCTTCTATTGGAGGTTGGGAAGAAAAGTAGTCAAATGTATGGATCATTCCTTGCAGTCAAATTTTTCCAGTTTCCAGTCTCTCGATGCAGTTCTACGTATACATACCATGTGCATGTGCATCTTATGTAGCGATAGAGTACAATCTATTCACCTAGAGTGAAGGTGGTAATACTTCCTATCCTACTATCCAGAGTCTCTCACACTGATTGAATGAGATAATGAACAAGTTGATCACAATGATAAGTTCATAGATCTGTATAGGTGCATTGTTCCTTATAAACCTAATGGATAGGGCAATCCCAATGTCTTCCCATTCTATAAGATTATCTCTTTGGAATACCCACCAGCACACTATTGCTCTCACATGTAAGGTATATACTAACATATCTCTTATCTTAATTTGATCTGTCTACTATGTTTCCATGGCTATCAAAAATACAGGAAGATATTCTGCCCCTGTATACCAAGGTATTGTGCTACCTATATGCATCGAACCAAATGAAGTCCATTCTTGTGCATGTAACCGTGCTTTTTCACCTCGCATGCCCTATTAGTTCATATGTACCATGAGCCCAATTGTCACAAGAAATACTCGTAGTATCACTAATAGAGTGAGAATCCTCCCATTGTAGGATGCCTTCTTTTGATGGCTCATTGACCTCTGGGTCCTGAATAACGCATACATAAATTCTGTTTAAGTTTTCCTCACTTAGAGGCTCAATATATGGTTTAGACTTCCCATTAGTTAGAGGTATAAAAACTCTTTCCTCCTTGTTCTCAAAGCTGATATACCCCTTATTGAATCTCAAGTCAACATTATTCGCATAACACCAAGGGTGTCCAACTAAGGCTGGAAAATTGTCTACTTCTGCAAGTGCTTATGCCTCAAAATCCCCAGTGAACTTGGCCCCTTGTATGGTTATAGATGCATCCTTAGAAACTCATATGGGAGTGGCCTTAGTCAGGTTTTCCATAAAAAACACATTAGATGATGGCTGAAAATGGAGGCCTCTGCATTTGTACCCATGCATCTAATGTAAGCACATTTACTTCTGCACCTATATCAATCAATATGTTTCTCAATAGCCATCCATCCACAACAACATTTAGAGTAATTTCCTTGTCATAGTCAATGCTAATAGGGGGAAGATTTGCATTTAGAATCTATCGTCCAGTCTCAATACTTACTTGTGGAGTGTTCCCTTTTAACCAACTTCCTGATAGTGGAATGATGTTCTCCTAGCACAAAATTTTGCACACTTCTCTTAGATCATCGATATCAGTTTGGACTATCTCTGATGCTTTCTTCTGCTCCTTTAAGTAATGTATCTCACCTTGAATATTCCTTAGTACTTCCATGGTATCCTGATAAAACTCCTTCTAATTAGCAGGATCTCGATACCTTACATGCAAAACCTCCTTCTTGGTGATCATAGGCTTCTTATGCAATTCCTCTCTTGGGCACGCCGCTTCAGCTCATGTAGTAATCCTCATTGTCAATTCCTCAGGTACTTTTGCTATCTTGGGAATCCACTGATCTTCTACTGTGCGCTGGATTCTAACTATCCCAACACCTTTTTTTCTTGCTTATGTTGCTTACTCAGATGCTCATATAATTTTGGGCATTCTTCATAGCTATGGTTCTTTCCACAGAAAGAACATGTAATATTTTGAGGAAATTTTCACCTATAGTGGTCAGGAGATCCGTACGTATAACATGTTCTACAAGGGAACTCACCTCTTCCTCCACCGTGGCCTCGTCCTCCATATCCACTATGATATTCATGTCCCCTTCCACAAGCTCCTTCAAAATGCCCCTCATTCCTATCATAGTGCATTTGATTATGATCCCGATCCTAGTGCTCATTCTTACACATAGAATTATTTGTTACACTTGTCTGTCGTACCTCGATGTCTATAGCATCCTAGATCTGACCAATCAATTGAAAATCCTTGGTATCATGGATCGTGGAGCGGTAATTTTTGCAAAAGTAGGATAGATTCTTCCTTATCATGCACTATAAGAAAGGAAAATGAATAGCATAATGATTCAAATGATAGATCTCATAATCTAATAGTAATGAGCGTACATATCTACAAGGAAAACTATCATTGGTGTGACCTTCCACTTCACAATCTATACACCAAATTCTTGAGCGCGTTTCATAGGCTGAATTTTCTGATAGCTTCTCTAACTAATTTTCCATAGCTATAATCTGTGCCTCTAAGAATGGACTAACGCTAGTGTCAATGCTCCTAACCACCTCAACATGCAAAGCTACTTCCAGTCCTTTACACGGATCAGTGTATGTCTTATGTGATAGTGCTCTTCTGAATGGTGTAATAAATCCTCCCCAAAAAACCATTATGCATGCCGGCTTGCGTGAATATCATAAGATAACTTTGATAAAAGTGTTTTAAAATGGGCATCATACTCATGTACAATCTCTTTAGTGCCCTTCTTGATATCTTTTAGCACGCTAATAATTTTCTACTGAAATTTAGGGATATGGAACCCTTTCAAGAAAGCATCCTTCAATGCTGCATAATCCACTCAAGTTTTATAAGGGTCAAACTTCCTATACTAGCTGTGTGCACGTCCCTATAATGTAGTAGTTAATTTAATTGCCTTACGCTCAGCTACCATGATCCTTTTAGCTCGCCCCAATATTTCACACATATGCACATGTTTGGAAACATCCTCTATGCCTCTATACTCTATGAGATGAAGAGACATCTATATATAGATATTTTATGGTTACTGCGGACCTTGACCACCTGATCCAAAACCTCCTATGTTCCCTCTAGCTCCAGAACCACTAGATCCACCAGATCTAGAACCACCTATACCTCCTAATCCTCCACCTGTAGCTAGAATAGGACCTGTAGATGTACTCTCCTATGCTCCGACAGTAGTACTATACTGAACCCCTATAGTCTATGAGGTAGTTCCACTTCCAGAGGTGAATCCAACATTCTACAAGTCTCACATTCTTTGTAGATGATGTGCCTAACAATGTTCCTCCAAATACCATTAAAGTCATTTGTCCTACCATTTATGTACTTGCTCCTTGAATTACTCCTTCTCTCCTACTTCCCAAGTTAGCTTGTTGGTTATTTGTCATACTATATACTAGAAAACCAAGTACAAGGGCTAGGTCACCTAGTGGATTAGGATGTGCACCCGTGGCCCAGGTAGTCTCTGGTGGTGCACTTCTGTGTGAGGCCAAGGGGGGGATCTTTGTCATGTTTTCTAAGATGGGGGATTTCCTGATGCTCTGGCTCCACATATTCTACGTGAGTTGTAAATCCTTCATGAGCCATCTCTCTCCTCAATGCCATACTTTCTGCAACAGAACGCTACTTCTCTATCTCCCTCTCACGTGCCTTATTATACTTAAGCAACCTCTCCTCTCTCTACCTCTCTACCGCTAGGTCTACCATCTTTCACCAAACCTATTCTTACCCTCGTGCATGGTGAAGTTTAGTTAGCCTTTGGTTTACTCTCTAGATTCAAAGTTACCACCAAGATCTTGATTGCAAGTGGAATACCTTATAGATATACTCCTCTTAGATACCACAAAAATTGGAATTCAGCTACCTCTAGGAAAGGATACATCAAAATTGAACATTCTAGAATATAACCATTTAGAACACCACAAAACCACATTTACACAGCGTGAGTCCAGATCAAATCAACATCATAAAGGGCATAAAATTATTCTTATGTCCAGAAAAGTGTGTGATACCTGCAATTCCACTGAAATGCATAAGCAGTAAGCCACTCATATAGTTCTACTGGAAATATAACGAAAAATATCTCGTATAGGCTGTCATACAGATTTTGTTCTACCCAAGTGCGTGTGTTAAAATCAGATCCAATGTTGAACCATCGTGTATATTCTTCCTCCAGATCATGTATCCATTCCTCAATACTTGCTAGAGTTAACTGGTACATCTTCATTGTGAACCATCCTGAAAACAACTGAAAAAGAGGTCTCGGAAATGAAACCAATGATGCAGCCTAGAATTTACTAGATAACTCCCTAGATGCATCGACACATCACTCAGCCTAGACTGAGCACTCACCTGAAGTGCACAAAGGTACCAGCTCCCTCTTTAGGGTTGTTGCAACATGATTTTAGTGTGATTAAGGAAGAAACACATAGATTCATAACTAATCTATCATTCTACATTGCATGCTACATTCAGATCTATGATAGAACATGCATTAACTAGTAATCATGTTTGAATCAATAACATACACTAATCGATTACACACAAGAATGACACTTAGATTCATACAATATCTTCCATCTATTAATAACACAAAATCTCCTTATAATAATGTCAAATGATACTAATGCGCATATGGAACTACTACAATAATTCATTCATATGTGTATATCTCTATACCTTCATACATCCATCACACACACACACTCTCCTACTTATGTACCTCACATTATATATATAGGGTGGGGACTTTCCCTTTATCACTTATCTATTCCAGAAATAGGCCGCATGTTATTAATAGCCATACATCATTCACAGGCATAGTGACACATGCAAGTGTGCTATCTATAGGTCTATTACAATTAACTCCTATGCAGAATCCTTGTGTATTCTCTAACAAGTATTCTCTTATCAACAATAGTAATATGTGTGTTATTTTGTTTCTACAATTTCCCCCACTTTATGTTGTTGAGTGAATACTCGATAACATAAAGTATTTTAGAAGATACATACCTGATAACCATGTAGAGTGTGATGGTGATAGTGTGTTGAGTGGATAAATGAAAGCATAAAGTGGTAAAAATGAAGCGTGGAAGCTTGGAAAGAGAAAATAACCCTAGGGGTGAAGCGTATACATTGTACCATGTTGTACCTATTATTATACTTTATGTAGGGATACTTTTTGTTATGTATTAAGGAAAAACCTACAAAATAAGAGTGAAGAAGTAGTCAAATATGTGTATATGAAATTTTTTACATAAGTATGTGAAAATGTGTAAAAAGGAATGTTTGCACCTGGTTTTCGAAGAGTAAAAAGTATATAAAATGTCCTGAAATGTTGTAGAAGAGTGAGTTTTTTGGGTTATATCACACCAAGAGAGAGTTTTTTAGGGGATATTATGTGAAGAACGTATTTTTTAGGTGATTTCATTCCAAGCACAAGTTTTTTGGGTGATCTCACACCATGAAAAAATATTTTTGAGGAGAGAGGTCTAGTGTTACTCTCCTTCCATGACTACTTCTTGAATGAGCACCATTATAGATGGTATGTCACATTGTGTTTCATATTGTTCCAAGCTGTACCAAATTGTCTTGAATTGATCTGATTGAAGGAGAGTGTAAGAGATTGACTGTATTTTGTGCACTGATGCCAACACCTAATCTTTTGAAGTTACTCTGTGCACTGCTTTAGACTATGCTAATCTGATAAACTGACTATGTGTGCTCCCAAGACATTAGTGCCCAAGGGTGGACACAGGTGCCTAGGAACTCCTTTCTAAGCCTGGGTTCTAGTGTTTGTACCGTGTTATGGACCCAAGTCAGATTCTGGGCCATTCTATAATTATATCTCTACTTTGTTCATGTAACATAGATCCAAGTTATTGTATGGGGTCATTGATTCACCCAATTTATGCCCCCATCATTTGGGGTGCATGTGACACTGATAGGAGCATGTGGTCCAAAGGAGAGGACTAGAAAATAATATGAAGTGGATATCCTATATGGGAGGAGATGTGTATGGTAAAAACTAAGGCACATGTAAAAAAAGTGGCTAAATACATGTGTCATTATAAAAAGATAGCTACCATGCAATAGAAGATATTGTAACAAGTAAGAAAATAAGATATACTGCTAAAAATGGGTTTCAAAGATGGGACATCGCTCATAATTCCACAAGAAAATCAGGGCTGAAGCGGTCAAAAGAATACAATGTGCACACAAGATAAAGGGAAAAAGCCGCAAATAATAAAATACAATGAAAAATAATAGAAAGTAAGACAAATCAGAAAACCATGGTGGCATATAGTCCTGTAAAGAAAATGTTACACATGAAGCACCCATTAACATGTTAGAAAGATAAAAATTATGTCAAGACATGTATGTATCAATGTAAAGTGATGTGCTTGTAAGAATAGGAAGTAATATATAATGGAACAATAACACCTGTTGTTCATGAGAAAGTGGATGCCCTCATGAGCTTCAGTGGGACTGGTAAAAGGTATTGTTCCAAACATCATTGCTATTTGTAGAGAGTTGTAGGAATTTTTCATTCACAACTAAATATCAAGTGAACATGCATGTGTATATAGAAAAATAATGACATACTAAATATCTTACTAGCATAGTAAGTAAACTACAACATGCAAATATAAGCAAGAAAGAGTATGTACAACCAAGATATGTAATATGTTTTGAATCAGTGGAATAGAACAATATGCAATGTGAATGTGATAAGCGCATCGTGTCCCCCAACATATGTGGATGGGTATGAGATAAGTTTCATTTATAAAAGACCCCTCAAAAATCAAGAATGAACCATAAAACAAGAGTGCATCATCGAGAAATGGTTTGAGATTATTTTCTAGAAAGATGAATCATTAAGTGCAGAGTGTGAAGAGTGAGTGAATGATGGTTATTTTTTTAACAGATCCCTCAAAATCATGTAAGAACATTAATAACATGAGTGCATCATCGGGTAATGAGATGATCATATGGATATCACCTACCAAATATGGAGAGGCCTGCAAGCGATGGTGGAAGTATGTGAAGCAATATCAACATGAGTGTAAGAGCCAAAATGAATGTCAGATGAAATAGTGCTAACCATGGGTGGTGTAGTAGTTGAAAATGAAGATATTGATGGATTAGGAACCCAATGGGATGTAGTAGCACTATGGGGGAGATAATATGATTTAGAAATGGATGAGCTAGGTTAAGATTATGGATGGATGAAAATATTAGGAGGTGGACAAATGAAAACCTTAGAAGTGAGTGGAGGAGACAAGTGAACAACTGTGGAATAACGCTTATACAAAATGGGAGAAAGATACCACTCATGAGAACAAGATCCTAAGACTATGACATATTTGTCTTGTAATTTTTGTAGCTTATCATGTAGAACAAAACAATCATTGTCACAGTGGTCATTGATGTGGTGGAAAATTGTAATAAGGGTAATGACACTGGTGATGAAAGAGATGAGGAGGGTGATGTTGATTAGAAGGAAATAAGATTAAGCACTTATCAAGAAAATTATTGAAGACATCATGAGGCTGAGTAGCATATGAGAAGTGCAATGGTTCACAAGGAGGATATGGAAGAATTCTTAGGTGGTAGAGTCACATGCGGTTAAAGCGTGAAGGAAGACACATATGTGAAGGAGGAGATGGTGACCGTGGAGGACGCTTAATGGATGGAATATGGGATGAATTAATAGGTAATGGAGTATTGTGGAATTAAGTAGAAGGAGATGTAATAACAGGTTCTAATTAATCTTTAATATTGTTCTAGATCTATAAAATTATAGCACAAAAGTGTAAAAGATTCACATGTATCATAAAATAATTTTTTCTCTCAATGTAGGAGAATTAAGCCACAACAAAATATAAAATTGTTTTTCTAAATCAATTGGCCTCAAATAATAATTGATGCTATACAAGAATTTGAAGTCATAAAATGTAATCTCTAATGAGTTTCTTTCTTTCCTTGATGAAAAGTAGGTAAAAGATTATCAGTATGTAACTCTAGGACCATTGTTAACCATAAACCATTTCTAAGAAAAACATCCTCCATATTGTAGTAAGTGTTAATAGAGCCATAAGGAAAATGAGTTATACCATTGAAGGAGACATGATCAACAAGACTATGACAAAAAGCTTTCAGTAACAAGTGATCATTAGAATAAGAAACCATAGATAAATGATAATGTTTAAGATGCAAGTAAGGGTTGTCAGTATAATCAAAACATGTAAATGTAGGTATGATGAAATATTTAGGGAAAGTTGAATTATGATTTTTTAGGGATTGGATTGCTTAGAAAGAGAGTTATGATCATTGGAAGTGTAAGAGGCCTTAGCTTTCAAGGGTGAGAGAATGAACTTGTAAGCTTTCAAAAATTACTGAACAACATGCATGAGGGAAATAAGTATCATGTGAGGGGATAGATAGAAGAAGTGAGAGGCACATTGAGAGGTTGAAGTTTTCTTTTGTGAGTGATTGTAGGAATGTGAAAAGGAGTGTACGTGGAAGGAAAAGAGGAACATGAAATATCTATGGGAACGATAGATGTAGATGCAGAAGAAATAATAGGATGTGGAGTAGTAGGAATAATAGAATCATGGATGCATAACATTTGTAGAAGAAGAATAAAGAGGTGGAAGAGGAGGAGAGGAACATGGAATATACGATGAGAAATGTTACAAGTATAAATAGAAGATATGATAAGAGGTGTAATAGTATTAGGAGTAGAATCATCATGTAGCAACAACTTCAGAAGAGATAATAGAACATGAGTACTAAATTCACATTCAGTAGTCATGAGAGGAAGTAACATCATTACTAACATGTTCGTAGATCAAAAACATAATCCTACATCACAATCAGTACATATTTTCACATGCTAAGTAATTCATCTAAGAGAGTCATCAACATATAGAGAAGTAGTAGGAGAACTATCATGAGATTTATCATTGCATTTACTATGGAAACATTTTCATAAGTAGGAAGAAACATGAGATTAAAAACTTTAGCATTCAGCTTGACTACTAGTAGAAATAACATCATGCACATTTACACTTTCAACATTACAAGTTAACATTTATTTGTATCTACGTTGTCATAGTGAAAGATTTCACTGAACAATAGGATCTACAAGAGTGTTATCATGTGTTATAATAGGATTATCAAAAGGTGGAGCAAACATGTGTGATTATGGATTATGAACAAGAAAAACATGCACCAGTGAATTCTTGGTCTATGAGAGAGCTATGCAAATTCTGAGAGTTATGAGTGCCATTAGTGGGAATGGTGTCTTGGTAAGAAAGAAGTTTTTGCATGAATGTTTTCATCAAAGTGAGCATTGTGATAAAGATCATTAAGTTCAGCTTGTATAATAACATCTTCAAGGATAAGATTCACACTAATATGCTCCATATCCTATTTGGGTAAAGAGGATCTATTTTAAGCCATGAGGGTTTTGAAGATCTTAGGGAAAGGAGTTTGTCTAAGGATGAGGTTCACCAAATGATTTAATAAAATCTAAATTAAATCTAATTTCAAATTCACTAATATGATAAAATATAACATTATACAAAAGGATAAGTAGTCTAATGATACAATTGTGTAAGAAAATAGGAGAGATAGAAGACTTATCTGATTTTATCTTATCCTGGAATAGATTTGAATTGAAACAACTAATGAAAAGGATGGAAATAGTGTCATAAATTCTCGATATAAATTTTACACTTTTCAGAAAGAGTTGGACATAGGAGCCTTGGCTAGGGAAAGGGCGCCTAGGCACTGTTGCTAGGGATTTTCACTTATTCATTGTTAATCCCCTAATATTTGCACTTGGATCTCTAAGGGTACCTGTAACCTCTAACAAAAACCTAGCTACCTACACAATCTCACAAACACATCAAATTGGAATGAAAAATGCAATATGTGAAGTTAGACTTACCCTGATGGTCACATGAAGAGTGAACTTATGATCGAGTGTTGCACTACATTTTAGACTCCATGTAGTTCTTTTTGTTTTTCTGTATAATAATGTCCTTAGGTTTCCCTCATGCTAATGACATTAAGATAGCAAGTTATGGCTAGATACAATGCAAATGTGTGAGATGGAATTCAGTACTTTCCCTTCCTATGTAGTGTATGCATCCCAAAAATGTTGTCCCTTTGATGATAGTGATATTATGTAGATGATATTTCCCCTTAGAATTGTTAGCCCATATAATGGTATCTATGTTGTGTGTGTGTATATATATATATATATCTTGTTTGAATTTTGACACTAGTGACATGACATGTTGATTAAGACCTCGGGATAAGGATAAGAAAACTAAAAAAATCTGCTGATATGTGTCAAAAATGTAAACAAGAATAAAGAAGACATAAGCACTCAATATTGGTAAGAGTTCCTCAGTGCTATTTTCTAGAATGGGCACTAGAGTTCAAGGATAAGTGTGGACACATTTGAAAATACAGACATATAAGGATCCCTTTGATCTGACCAAAACTAGGTATAGAACATACAAATGTGTGAGAGAAAGACACTAGAAACAATCATAGAAAGTAAATGGACAAGGTACTGTGACACTAGTGAATACTTTTCTCACTTAATATCCATGCATATAGCAACATACTTGATGATGTAGTAAAATAGTAATATGTGCATGATTTTGTGTCTACACCCATGAACTCACCATGGAGACCATATGTAGACACATGAACACCCTTCACACATCATACCAACCATGATATACCTCATACCAACCTTTAGAACTCATACAATGACCATCCAAGCTTGTACCATGCCTAAGACCATGCTTAAACACCATGAAAAGTCACCAAAACAAGTCACTACTTATCAGAATTCATGCTTGACCATTATTGACACCTCATGGAGACTCATATGACACCATAATACTCTTTTCTATAAATGGAATTTGACATAAATGATAATAACTGAACACAATAGCCAAAAATATCACCCTTGTCATTGATGACAATGACCTTTAGAAATATTGATGGAAACTAACAAGAACAAACACCTACATGTCCTCTTTTTCATGTTTCCGATGCTACTCTCCCAGGGATAATTTTAGTGGCGAATATTTGTAATATCGAAAAAAATTCATTTTAGGAAAATTTGAAAAGGTGATTTTTTCGGAGCGAGTTGGTGTCCTGTTCACCTAAAATATATAATATATATTTTTTGGGGGGTTGGCTTTGCCTTCATTTGAAAACATCTCCTATAAAAACCTAGGTGATTCTCCAGGTAGTATACCTCAAGTAGCTTACCAAATTACCAATACTGTGAAGTTTGAACTCACATACTCTTAAGCACTAGAGATTACTATTAGCCTGTGAGGGTTAGTTGTTGACGTGCGAGAGGGATATTGTTAACATGTGACAAAGAGTTATTGTACACGTGTGACAAGGAGATATTATAGACGTGTGAAAAAGAAATAGGTTTAACGCATGACAGAAACTTTTGATAGTGGACGTGCGACAGGGCAGAGGCATTTGACACATGACAAGTGCAGATTTGATGCACGACAAATACCTCAGACATGGGATGCACAACAGAGACCTCAGACAGTGGATAGAGTCGCTACTTGGTTCTTTTGTTGACGTAGGACTCTCTTCAGAATAATGGAAGGTGCTAGCTCAAAGAATGTGAAGAACCTAAAAGTAAGTAAGAAATCTCAGAAATCACTCTTCAAGTATTTTGGAAACTCTATGGATACAGATATTGAAAATACCAACCATATAGATGCCACCACAAAGAATCAGAATAATGACTACGTGGAAGGTATTATTGAGGTGGACATGCATTCTGCACAGTATCAAAGTCAAACAAATGAAACCTACGATAATATGATAGGTCTTGAAGATATTGTTCCTATTCAAGTGCAACCAAAAGTGCATCAATATATCACACATACAAAGACTCAGCAAAATAGAACACATAAATCAAATTCAAACTCTTGTCCAAGAAAGAGGAAACTAGGTGATTGTGATATTGCTTAAAATTCTACTAAAAAAAGTAAAGCATTGAAAACGAACAAGAATATGTGGACCATTGGCAGGACATACAAGTTTGATTGGGCAGCTAAATTTCTGTTTATTGAACATGTACAATCATCTAATTTTGAAGAGATCCCATCTAAATGTACATGTACAATATGTACGTGGAAATTGGGAAAGCAAAAAAAAATGCAAATGAAGTTGGACACTATAGAGAAACATTGTGGAAAACAATATTTGACTGTAATAGGGGCAGATGGATAGAAAATCAAAACAAACAAGTGGAAAATAGAAAAAGAATGCATGCATGTTAGATACACAGCAGAATATGAGGTAGATCAGAAAAAACATAGAAATCTCTTGGAAAAGGGAGGAAAAATCACATCGCATTTTGGTAAGATGAAAGAAACAAATCTACATGCAAAATTCATACAATTCTCTACTCTATTTCACATACTAAAAAAAGGAATGCTGAATATACCAATTTCAAAGTTTTGTATCAATTTAATGGAATGCTGAATGTATCTCAGTCTCATTGGTTTGAAAGTAGTGGATGGGAAATGGCAAAATTCCTTTTGATGATAGAGAAGGAAGATTTGAAAGAGAATGTAAAAAAAGCAAAGTTTATCTCTCTTTCTATTGATGAAGTGACAACACTCGACAACACTACATGGGTATGTATCCACATCTATACTTTAGAAAATCATATAAGGACACCTCATCTGTTGGGTGTTATGAAAATGGTTGAAAATTACAATGCCAAAAACCTACATAAAATAGTTGTTTCTCATTTGAAAGATATTGCTGGAATGACTGATTATGAAATTGCTACGAAGTTGGTATGTATTGGATTAGATGGTGCATCTGTCATGCAGGGTCACCAAACAGGGTTGTGTGTTAGATTACAAACAACAATGGTCCCATATATGCTACCAATTCACTGTATGGCTCACATAATGAATTTAGCATATAAAATGGTAAGCAACCACGAAAATGTTGCTAAATTAGAAGACCTTATAAGAGAACTTCATGCCTATATGTCAAGAAACCCAAAGCAATTTCTCGAGTTCTAGAAATTTGCAATTGGAATTATAGATGGCAAAAAACTTTTGAAGGATGTCGAGACTAGATGGAACTCTTTGTATGAACCTGCATGCAAAGTTCATGAGGAGTATCCTTCGTTGGTTGGTTTCATGACAAATACCATCATGAAGTTGATAGGGTGAGGGATTTGTTGTTCCGTTTAACTGATTTGGAGACATTGCTTACATTGGTTGGTATTCTTCCAATGTTAAAGGAGATCAATACACTGATGAAGCATGCACAGGGTAGATTAACCTATATTTTGGATTTTATATGGATGAGAAAAATGGTATGTCAAAGTCTTGATATATTGTACTGTTCCCAAGATATTTTTTATGCACCTATTTTTGAGAATTGGAAAGCTTTATTAGATCTTAAAAATCCTAGCACCTTTTTGAGATTTAATATCCACGATCACCTCTACATCACTATTAATGGGAGGGAAATACCACTGCATATTTTACAAAAATGTCAAGATATTACATGATCGGAATGAGAAGATGTTCTCGTGAAACATAATCTCTTTGAGTCTGTTATAGTTGAAATAAGAATAAAGCTTAAAAAAATATCAGAAACCTTGTCATCAGAAATTAGGGAACGTTTCTGTAAAGATAAAATTATGGAAGCCATGGGTGTGATGAATCCTAATTTTTGGAATACTGAAGGTGGCCATGCAGACTTTTGCAGAAAGCATTTCCATAAATCCATGGGTACAATAATGGAAAAATTTACAAATACTTCAAAGCTCAAGGGTATGGAAATCAAAGGTATACTAAATGATGATTTATTAAAGTTTCAATCAACAAATTTTGCAACAACAATGAGGAACCAATATTAAATTTTAGACAAACCTTCTGAAAGTGGTGCTATTACAAGGCTGTGGTGAGGAATCTATCAAAGTTCTATCTTACAAGAAGATATCAGTGAATATTTCAGATTATATGAGTTATACCAAACAATAATTTTGGGGTTTGTGGAGGACGAAAGGGTTTTTAGTGCATTATCATTTATAAAATCAAAACTGAGAAACAAGTTGGATAAAAATCTGGAAAGTTGCATGAGGTGTTATGTTTCTCGATACTCTATCGAAACCTTTCTATTGGACAGAGACATTACACATTGGAATTCCCTTTACAAAAGAAGAGGTGTGAATAATACAACTACAAGTATAAATATTCCCAACCTTGAGAGTGTAATTGGCTCATTGTCATATTCTATAGAAGACAACATTGAGTTTGATGAAGCTATTGATAATGGATTGTTTCAACTTTAAATAGGTATCTTCTTTATCTTAATCTTATTTTTTGTCACTTTACATTTTTTTCAACTCTTGTTATCATTAAAGATGTTACAGGTCTATATATTTAAATTTATTTAACTACAATGTTTTTATTTTATTTGAAAACATGGGTTGACATCCATCCGAGGAAGTTGGTACTTCTCGGGACTGAAAATGTCAGGAAATTCACCCATCTATCTACTAATCCATTTCTCGTGTTGGGTTTTCTTAAAACATAGATCTAGTACATTACGTGTGGCAGTGATGATTTCAAATTTAAAGAGGTATCTTCTTCAACTTAATATTATTGTTTGTTACTATTCATTTTTTTCAGTTGTTGTTATCATTAAAGATGTTACAAGTCTATATATTTACATTTATTTAAATACAATATTTTTATTTTTTGAAAACGTGGGTTGACATCCATCCAAGGAAGCTGTTACTTCTCAGGACTGAAAATGTCAGGCAACTCTCCTATCTATCTACTAATCCATTTCTTGTGTTGAGTTTTTTTAAAACAAAGATCTAGCACATTACCAGTGATGATTTCAATTTTAAATAGGTATCTTCTTCACCTTAATCTTATTGTTTGTTACTTTACATTTTTTCAGATCTTGTTATCATTAAAGATGTTACAGGTCTATATATTTACATTTATTCAAATACAATATTTTATTTTTTTGGAAAACGTGGGTTGACATCCATCCGAGGAAGTTGGTACTTCTCGGAACTGACAATGTCAGGAAACTCACCCCTCTATCTACTAATCCATTTCTCGTGTTGAGTTTTTTTAAAAAAAAGATCTAGCACATTACTGTTATCCAAAATGTGCCCCCTACTCATTTTGTGGCTAACCCCTCTCATTCTTCCTTCTCTTGTGCCTCAGACATAATATTTTTTCTTTTCAGGCACTCAAAACCTTCTGGAAATGACACCATCAGATAGAGCTTTTTCTCAGCTTTCCAGAAAGGTAAAGTTTTCCTCCTAACTCCATGTATTTTTGAAGTTATGGCTCGGCGGAGTTTTGGTGGGAAATTTTCCCCTTCAAGGCCCGCAGCCAATGAGATGCCGCCACGTGTCATGGAAGTGGTGGGGGTCGGAGGAGAACTTGGTTTTTTACCAAGTGTTTTGGCAAAATTTTCAAAAGGAAATTTTCCCCTGAAAGGCCCGCCGACGAATCAGAAGCTGACACGTGTCAAGGGGTGGAATTTGGAAATTTTAGCTAAGTGTTAGCGCAGGGAAATTTTGGAGGGATGGCCCCGCAGCCAATAAAAACACGCCATGCATCCTAAGGAGACTGAACCAGTGGAGCGCAGGGGAGAGTTAGAAAATTTGGCGAAGTGTTTTGCCAAAAATCCAAAAGGTGAGTTTTGGCCCGCTGCCCCTGCCAACCAATTATATCTCACCACGTGTCCTAAATTGGCAGAGCAAGGGGAGAATTTGGGAAATTTTCCCAAGGAGAAAATAAAGGAAAATTCAGAAAGGAAAACCCACCCCCCTTATTGCGAACCAATAGAACATCGCCACGTGTCAGCTAACGACAAAAATTTTAAGGTCAAACCCACGAGGAAATTTTGGAAGGTCAAACCCGTATCCAATAGGGTTTTGACATGTTTCCAGGCCAAAAATATCAAAGTAGCCCGTGAAAATTTAGGAAGGACAGGCCCACATCCAATCAACGCTCGCCACATGTCCTCAGCTCATCGGCCAGACGGGGAATTTTGGGAAAATTTTCCAAAGGCAAAAAAAAAGGGAAATAGAGCAGGATGGGCCCGCACCCAATAAAAACATGCCACATGGCACCTGGAAAGGTGGAGCATGGGGAAATTTTGGAAAATTTTCCAAAATGACCAAAAGGGTAAAAATTCAAATTTTTGCCCGTCGCCCGATTTGGCCCTGTTTTGCCCTAAAACTTCAAATCACCATATCTTTCGATCCAGAGCTCAGTTTTTTACCTTCTTTATATCAATGGAAAGATGGTGAAATTATCTATAAGATTCCATAGTCAATTTTGAATTTTGATGGAGTTTGGAGAGAGAAAATTGAAAAACAACTCTGGTACGTGATGATGAGTAGAAATGACGTTTTAACCACCATTTTTAATGAAGAATGGCTCGCATTCTCTCCCAGCATGGTTAAAAATGTTAGGGAATGGGTCTGTAAGGATACCCATGTTGTTTTGAATGAATTTTGGTCAATGATTGAACCTCTCCCATGTTTTCCCACGTTTCTCTCTCCTGGGCTCGTCCCTTGCACTGTAAAAGCCAGATTTGGCTCATTTTCAAAGGGAGAACATTTTTTGTGTATTGCAGGTCCCCTTTCTCACCTTGGAAGTGATTTTGGTGGAATATCAGACCTTTTCTAAGAGCTGTAACTTTATTTTGCCTCTCAGGTGTTGTAATGCAAGTGATTTTGATGATTAAAATAACAATATAGCCTCTGTGATTAGTTTTCATCCTCTGCCTGTGTTGTTTGGTTAATTTCTGATCCTTCATTACAATTATCAGTTTGTGCATGAGGTTCTTTGTTGCATTTTTATGGACTGTGTCAATCTACAGAAGTAAAAAATTCTCACCACTCCTTTGGTGCATCACCTATTAGCATTAGCTTTAGTTTTATTTCCTTTTATGCATTTTCTATCCTTGTCCCTTTGGAATTTAGAGTAGAATTAGGAAATTTCAAACCTCTGCAATTGTGCAAGTGATATAACTGATCAGAGGAGTTGAGGAACCGACCTCTAAACTAGAGATTCCTTTCTCATTTTACAAGTCCCACACTTGGGGAAAGGATTCAATGTTGTGCAATCACACTGGATGCTAGTATGATCAAACTAGAAATCTGATCAACATCCAGGGGGTGCTGCTGATTTGCAACAACAGTTTTGGCACGCCCGGTGGGACCTTAGAGGTCTTCATCTTCATTGCAACAAAATTGATGTGCATTTGTTGCAAGTTTCTTGCTTAAAAGAGCTATAAATTACACATCTGGTGACTCCAAGGAAGAAGAATCAGCTGGTTTTAGCAGTGCAGACCTGAAAACTCATGAGAAGAATCACTACAAGGTCAAGAGCTGGAGAAGAAGAGGTGCTGTTTGAATATCTACAATTATCTCCAAGAATAAGGAAAAGTGGGAGGAGAATCCAAAGGTCTCCATCTCCACCAAACAGAACTCTCTTAACTCCTCCACCTGGTAGGCCTTTCATTCAATCAACAAGGGTTCTAAGGCCAATCAGAATGGCACAAAACAACCCCTATGTCAATTTCACTGGCAGCAGCCCACTTGCTCTCAATGCACAAAATCCAATTCCAGTTGCAGCATTGAAGAACATTCCATACTTCACTGGAGAAAATCAGACCTCACTTGGTGATCATGTCAAGGATATTGCTAACATTTGTGCAATCCATGAGATCAATGAGATGCAAGTTGCTGTCAAATTGTTGGCATCTTCATTCAAAGGGAAAGCTTTACAATGGTTCAGGAGCCTTGCCTCAGGTTCTATTCAAAATTGGAATCAGCTATGTATAGCCCTCCATGAGCAGTTTGGGGAAAAGGGAGACAACTTGTCCCTTTTGGAGCAGCTGACAACTATCAAAAGAGCTCCCAATGAGCAGCTGACTGATTTTAATTTCAGATTTCAAAGGACTTGGGAGAGAATTCCAGTGGCAGTCAGGCCAACAGCAGAAGGTTCTTTTCTTTATTACCTTAAAGCTTTAAATTCTGATATTTCTATGTTAATTCAGTCCATGGGAGGCACAACTATCCCCATTGCTTATAGCATTGCCATTAGAGCTGAAAATTGTTTGATTCAAGCTGGCAAGCTAGCTCCTAGGCCTCCAATGCCATTATTTCCAAGTTTAGAGAACCAAAGTACTAGCCAAGTGCCTAATTTAGCTTCTATTCCCACTCCTAGAAATCAGAATTCAAGTGAAGCTTCCACTTCATCTTCTAGTGCCTCGAATGAACTTCAAGAAGTCATGAAGCAATTGCAAAATCTAGGTAATGAGCTGGTTACACTCAAAAGGCAGCAAGCTCAAGGTTTTAGACCTTCATTCTAGCCCCAAGCTCAGCTTAACAGGAAGCCATATCAACCCCAAAGACCACCCAATCCAGCTGTAAATCTAAATCAAGCAAAGCCTCCTGCCAACAGACCATTTCAGCCCTATAATCCCAATGCTACATCTGCATCTAAAGCATTAGTGCCAGTACAAAACAATATGGCTCAAGAGTATGATTGGTGTTTCCCATGCAATGAACCTCACAACCAGTCCATGTGCTTCAACGGTGCCTTGAATCAAGCATTAATGGTGACAACAACTGGTGTGGAGGGTGAAGGTAGTCAAAGAAATGGCCAGCAACAAGAAACATTCCAGCAGCAATCAGCTCCAAATGACACCACACTTGTAAACTGGTAGGCAGAAGATTTTTGTGGCATGAATCAAATGGTTTCCCAAAGTGTTGCAGCCAACACAAGGTCAAAGAGGAGAAATTTAGGTGAAGAACAACCATTAGCTCCAGGAAATTCACAACCTCTTGTCATTCCACAAACTATTGGCAAGCAAAATGCAATCTCAAGCACACAAGGATTGCCTAAAACAGTTCCTAGGCCAGCCCAAATGCCAGTTGCTGCTGCCCATGCACAAGGAATGAATGTGCAGGCCAAGGGACAGCAAAAGGATACTTCATCTCCATTCAATATCATTGATCAGATGAAGAAGACAAATGTAAACATATCAATGTGGGAATCACTATCTATCCCAGGACAAAGAGATTTGCTACAAGCTGCTATGAAGGACTGGTCAACTTCAAATCAGCAAGTCCAAATGCAAGAGAAGGTGCTCACAAATGCTGCCCAGCCTGAGGGGAATCATGGAGGATAGCAAGGTAAAATGTTGAAGCCCCCTCCATTCTATGTTTCATTGATCATTGGAAATCAATTAGTACACAATTGCATGATTGATTCCGGGGCAAGTAGTTCAGTAATGCCCAAGAAAATAGCTGATCAGTTGGGAATTTAGTATGAAACCATATCCAAAGGGGTGGTACAATTGGATGGGACGGTAGTAACAACAGTTGGAGTGATTAAAAACCTGAGTCTTACTTTGCATGCCTGTCCCAACGTGGTTGTTTTGCAAGATGTCTCAGTAATAGACCTTCCACCACTCTTTGCCCTATGTTTGTCAAGGGATTTCACGGCCAAGATTGGAGGTTACTTGTCTGCTGATTGGTCACACATGTTGTTCAGAACAAGATATGGAACCAAAGCCACAATCAGGTCTGAACCTATTGCAAACTTTCACATTGAGCCTTACACCCCAAGTCAGATAAATGCCAATTGTTCAGCATTTGACCAAGAAGATCACCCAAGCACTGATGAAGCTAACACCAAGGTTGGAAGTATCCCAGATCTAACTCTTGATGAATGGGCAAACAAGGTGCATGCTTTTGATCCTTATCAAGAAATAGAAGAATCTGAATTAGGAGTCTATTGCATGCATGAAGAAAATCAGCCTATCCCTAGCATCACCAAGCCAGATCACAAGGATGACAATGAGGTATGGCAGTTGTTTTTTGATGGATCAAGGAGTAGACAAGGTGCAGGAGGGGGAGCCATGCTGGTTTCACCTCAAGGGGTTAAGTATTATTCAACTTTTAGATTTCAGTTTGCATGCTCTAATAACACTGCTGAATATGAAGCCTTGGTGCAAGGACTGCATTGGGCAATCAAGAGAGGAATAAAGAACTTGCAAGTCTTTGGTGATAGTGAGTTGATTGTCAACCAAGTCAAGGGGCAGCATGCTGTCAAGAATGATCTACTCAAGTGCTACAAGAACAGGGTGTGGGACCTCATTGAAGATTTTGAGGGTTTTGGCATCAAATCCATTCCTAGGAAAGAGAACCAAGCTGCTGACAGGCTTGCAGCAGTTGGGGCAGCCTTTGACGTTGTGGAGAGCATTCAAAAGGACAAGGTATAGCCAAACATCCATGTGATTATAAGGCCTTCAGTGCCGGACAACAATGTAAGTTGGCAAGTGTTTGAAAATGATCAGCAAATCATCCATTTCTTGCAAGAAGAGGCTGAGTTCTCAGCTAAAAATCAGGAAAAGTTGGAACAGCAGTATGGTGACCAAGTGGTATAGCTGAGAACCAATAAACTACCAAAAGGGCTTATTACTTTGGAGTCCATTTTCAATCCTAATGATCAGTTTAGGAAGGAGAAAGCAAACATCCAAGTGAAGAGAGAAGATTCAGTGTCCATCTCAGTGGAAGAAGGCAAATCACTCCAAGTTGGCAAGATGACAACTAAGCAAGAAAGGTATGAGTTTATACAACTTTGTCAAGAATTCCCTGATGTGTTTGCTTGGAGCTATGAAGATCTGAAAGGTTTCAATCCTGAGTTAGCTCAACACACCATTGAATTGGATCCAAATACTAAGCCCATCAGGCAAAAACAAAGACCAGTCAATCCACACATGGAGCCCCTCATGAGAAAAGAATTGAATAAGTTGATAGAATCAAGAATCATATTCCCTATCAAGCATTCTAGTTGGGTTGCCAACTTGGTTCTAGTCAGAAAGAAGAGTGGGGAAATCAGATTGTGTGTTGACTTCAGAGATTTGAATAGAGCATCTCTCAAGGATCATTACCCACTACCTTCCATGGAGCAGATTTTGCAAGTTTTTGCTGGCTCCGAAAGGTTTTCACTACTTGATGGCTATTCAGGGTACAATCAGATTATGGTGAAGGAAGAGGATCAGTTCAAGACAGCCTTTACAACCAAATGGGGAACTTATGCATACAGGAAAATGCCATTTGGGCTGTCCAACGCTGGAGCTACCTTCCAAAGAGCAATGGACATGGCGTTCAAAGGTTTGATTAACAACATAGTGCTGATATATCTTGATGATATCACTGTTTTTTCAAAAAATACAGCAGACCACCTCTCTCATTTGAGACAAGTGTTCCAAAGGTGCAGAAGATTTGGAGTCTCCTTGAATCCTAAAAAATGTATTTTCTTAGCTCATGAAGGAAAGCTCCTTGGTCACATTGTCTCTAAAGAAGGATTAGCAATTGATCCAGAAAGAGTTGAAGCCATAAGAGCACTACCATTGCCAAGCCACAAGAAGGCCCTTCAAAGTTTCTTGGGGAGAATAAATTTTGTTCAGAGGTTTGTCCCAGATTTTGTAGCCCTTGTCAAACCTATCACCAAGATGTTAAAGAAAAGCATGGCTTTCAAATGGACAGTAGAAGGCAAGGAGAGTTTTGAAGCAATCAAAGAAGCCATCTCTCAAGCACCAACTCTCATCAACCCAGATTTCTCCAAGGATTTCACCCTCTATGCATTTGGGGGTGATGATACTATTTCTGCAATTTTGGTACAGCAGAACAAGGACAATGATGAGCAGCCAATTGCTTTCTTCAGCCAAATCCTGGAGGACTATGAGGTGAGATATTCTTTCATTGAGAAGCATGTTCTTGTAGTAATCAGGAGCTTGAAGAAATTCAAGCATCTAGTTTCAAACAATAAGGTTCAATTGTTGGTTTCTCATGCGGGAGTTAAAGACTTCCTCCTCAATAAAGACTTGAATGAAAAGAGAGCAGGTTGGATTACTCGTGTCATGGAATATGACATAGAGATCAAGGTCACCAAGTTGGTAAGAGGAAAAGGATTGTGTGAACAGCTGATTTTGGGAAAACAAAAGGAAGCATGCAATGAGAAGGAGGTTGTTTTGGCATTGCAAGACAGCCATGGGCAAGGAAGCACTCAAGAAGAAAATAATGGTGTCCCCATTCCTTGCTGGACCCAAGACATAATGCACTTCCTAAGCACAGGCCTATGCCCTCCAGAGATGAACAAGACCCAAAGAAGACACTTCAGATTGCAGGCTGTCCCATATGCCCTTGTTGATGGTGTTCTGTTCAAAAGAGATGTGAATGGAGTACTGTTGAGATGCATTGGTACAAATCAGATTCATAGGGAGTTGGAAGAGTTCCATGGTGGACCAGCTGGTGGTCATTTTGCACCAAGAGTGACAGCTCTAAAGATCATGAGGGCTGGTTATTATTGGCCCAAGATTTTCAGTGATTGCTATGCATGGATCAAGAGGTGCAAGAATTGTGCATTCTTCATAGGTAAAGAGAGGCTAGCTGCCCTTCCATTGCATCCAATTTCAGTTGACCAGCCATTCATGCAATGGGGTTTAGACTTCATTGGAGTCATTAATCCCAATTCAAGCCAAGGGCACAAGTGGATTTTAACAGCCACAGATTACTTCACTAAGTGGACTGAAGCAGTAGCACTCAAGGAAGCAAATGAAGCTAGTATCCTAGAC
The DNA here is from genome assembly GCA_019776745.2 of Taxus chinensis. Lineage (NCBI taxonomy): Eukaryota > Viridiplantae > Streptophyta > Pinopsida > Cupressales > Taxaceae > Taxus > Taxus chinensis. Next base: position 17,871,214 of record CM034146.1, on the reverse strand, counting down.
TTCTATGAGGGAATAGTAACCAGGTTTGGCATACCAGCTACAATAATATCAGATAATGCATTAGCATTCATTGGATCCAAGGTGACTGAATGGGCTGTCAAGAACGGGATCTACCTAAGTACTTCATCAAACTATTACCCTCAGGGTAATGGCCAGGCTGAGTCTACAAACAAGAACTTGTTGAAGATCATTAGGAGGACTCTTGATGAAAATCAGAGGTCTTGGCATACTAAATTGAAATCAGCCTTATGGGCTGATAGGATAACTCCCAAGAGATCTACAGGTAATTCTCCATTCAAGCTTGTTTATGGAAGAGAGGCAATTTTACCCATGTCTCTTGAGTTGCCAACATTGGAACTCATGAAACAGTTGGAGTTGTTGGAGTTTGAGCCCATGGAGGTTAGATATGCAGAATTGATGGAGCTCCAAGAGATCAGAAATCAGGCATCCCAAGTAATGGAGAAGGATCAGGCTTTGATAAAGAAGACCTTTGATAGAAAGGCCAAGAATAGATCCTTCCAAGTTGGAGATCTAGTGTTAAAATGGGATGCAGATAGAGCAAAACTGGGGAGGCATTCAAAATTTGATGCCATTTGGAGTGGCCCATACATGGTCACAAAGTGTAAGGACAGCAATGCCTTCCAATTGTCTTCATTGGATGGTGAAGAACTACAGATTCCAGTCAATGGAATCCATCTAAAGCATTGCTACTAAAGGGAAATTCTCCACCTTGTAAATATTAGCTTAGGTTTTCATTCCTCCAAGTGCTTGTGCACATTGTTCTGTTGTAGGTTAGTTTTGCTTTCCCTAAGTGCTTTGGCACAAGCTTGCTGTTCCTAGGAATGTGTTGCAGGCCTTTCTCCATCAGGTGATATTCCATGTTCCTCTTTGCAACGTTCTAGTCAGTTGGGGTATCAGACAGAAAATCAGGTGACTCCATGCCCAATGGATTGCTTCAGGCAACTGGTAACTTCATCCAGCAGGCAGATGACCCCTCTGAGTCACCAAAATTGTTATCCAAAATGTGCCCCCTGCTCATTTTGTGGCTAACCCCTCTCATTCTTCCTTCTCTTGTGCCTCAGACATAATATTTTGCTTTTTAGGCACTCAAAACCTTCTAGAAATGACACCATCAGATAGAGCTCTTTCTCAGCTTTCCAGAAAGGTAAAGTTTTCCTCCTAACTCCATGTATTTTTGAAGTTATGGCTCGGCGGAGTTTTGGTGGGAAATTTTCCCCTTCAAGGCCTGCAGCCAATGGGATGCCGCCACATGTCCAGGGAGGTGGCAGGGGTCGGAGGAGAACTTGGTTTTTTACCAAGTGTTTTGGCAAAATTTTCAAAAGGAAATTTTCCCCTGAAAGGCCCGCCGACGAATCAGAAGCTGCCACGTGTCAAGGGGTGGAATTTGGAAAATTTGGCTAAGTGTTGGCACATGGAAATTTTGGAGGGATGGCCCTGTGGCCAATAGAAACACGCCACGCATCCTAAGGAGCCTAAACCGGTGGAGCGCGGGGAAAGAGTTAGAAAATTTGACGAAGTTTTTTGCCAAAAATCCAAAAGGTGAGTTTAGGCCCACTCTCCCCACCAACCAATTATATCTCGCCATGTGTCCTAAAGTGGTGGAGCAAGGGGAGAATTTGGGAAATTTTCCCAAGGAGAAAATAAAGGAAAATTCAGAAGGGAAAGCCCGCCCCCCTTTTTGCGAGCCAATAGAATCCTCACCACGTGTCAGCTAACCTGCCCCCTTATTGTGAGCCAATAGAATCTTGTCACGTGTCCAGAGGGAGCCAAAAATTTAAGGTCAAGCCCGCGAGGAAATTTTGGAAGGTCAAACCCACATCAAATGGGGTTTTGACACATGTCCAGGTGAAAATTATCAAAGTGACCCATGAAAAATTTAGGAAGGACAGGCCCACATCCAATTAGCAGCTTGCCACGTGTCCTCAGCTCACCGGCCCGGCGGGGAATTTTGGAAAATTTTCCAAAGGTGAAAGTGAAGGAAAATAGAGCAGGATGGGCCCACGTCTAATAAGGACGTGCCACGTGGCACCTAGAAAGGCCGAGCGTGGGGAAATTTTGGAAAATTTTCCAAAATGACCAAAAAGGTAAAAATTCAAATTTTTTGCCCGCCGCCCGATTTGGCCCTGTTTTGCCCTAAAACTTCAAATCGCCATATCTTTCGATCCAGAGCTCAGTTTTTTGCGTTCTTTATATCAATGGAAAGCTGGTGAAATTATCTACAAGATTCTAGGGTCAATTTTTGCATTTTGATGGATTTTGGAGAGAGAAAATCAAAAAATGTCTCTGGCACATGGTGATGAGCAGAAATGACATTTCAACCACCGTTTTTAATGAAGAATGGCTCGCATTCTCTCCCAGCATGGTTAAAAATGTCAGGGAATGGGTCTATAAGGATGCCCATGCTGTTTTGAATGCATTTTGGTCAATGATTGAACCTCTCCCATGTTTTCCTACATTTCTCTCTCCTGGGCTCGTCCCTTGCACTGTAAAAGCCAGATTTGGCTCATTTTCAAAGGGGAACATTTTTTGTGTATTGCAGGTCCCCTTTCTCACCTTGGAAGTGATTTTGGTGGAATATCAGACCTTTTCTAAGAGCTTCAACTTTATTTTTCCTCTCAGGTGTTGTAATGCAAGTGATTTTGATGATTAAAATAACAATACAGCCTCTGTGATTAGTTTTCATCCTCTGCCTGTGTTGTTTGGTTAATTTCTGATCCTTCATTACAATTATCAGTTTGTGCATGAGGTTCTTTGTTGCATTTTTATGGACTGTGTCAATCTGTAGAAGTAAAAAATGCTCACCACTCCTTTGGTGCATCACCTATTAGCATTAGCTTTAGTTTTATTTCCTTTTATGCATTTTCTATCCTTGTCCCTTTGGAATTTAGAGTAGAATTAGGAAATTTCAAACCTCTGCAATTGTGCGAGTGATATAACTGACCAGAGGAATTGAGGAACCAGCCTCTAAACTAGATATTCCTTTCTCATTTTGCAAGTCCCACACTTGGGGAAAGGATTCAATGTTGTGCAATCACACTGGATGTTAGTATGATCAAACTAGAAATCTGATCAACATCCAAGCGGTGCTGTTGATTTGCAACAAGAATTACCATTGATGATTTCACAACAATCTAATACACAAGAGGTGTGTTAAACCCTATCATATTTGCAATTATGTTTAATTTCTTACCAGTGATGATTCTTTCTTGATTTCTTACAATTATGTTTAATTTATTTTTTATATTTTCAAAATGCTTTGATATATTTTTAACTGTGGGATAAAATGACAATTGAATTTTAGAGAGGAAGATATTTCTATACTATACAATTCATAATCCACGATACATTATACAATTTATAATATACGTCCACATAAAATTCATCATCATCCATATATATCATATCATCACCATATCATTATCATAATCCTGAGTCCCGACACTACAATTATTATTAAAACAATTATTTATCTAATTTAAATTTATTAAAACAATTCCATGTTTTTAAAACAATTCATAATCATATCATTACAAGTATATCCATTCTCATTTCATCTATATCCATTATAACACATTCCATTTATTTATCATCTATATCCATTCTAATGACATTATGATCATATCATTACAAGTATAGAGAAGAAGAATTATCTTAAAAAAAGTTTAAATGTCTAGAGAAGAAGAATTATCATGCTTGAATCTAAATCTACATCCACATTAAATTGATCATCATCCATCTATATCATATCATTATCATCATTCATCATATTTCATCATCATCTATCATCATTCCATGTTTGTAAAACAATTATCTATTATCATCATTCATCATCTATGTCCACATACAATTCATGATAATCCAAGTAAACAAGAAACATACATCATCATGATTCATCCCCATCTAATGCAATCACCATTAAGAGTAAACCAAAAAGCATAAAATCCATATCAAATCCATATGCAATCAAAATTAAAGATTATATAGTATTTCAAATTTTAAAAGGCTATCAAATCCATATAATTAATTTCAAATACCATACTCAATATTAAAAGTTTCCACACTCAATATTTAAAGTTTCCACAATAATAAAAGTTTCAAGTTTTCAACCCTCTTTTTCTTTATCCATTTCTACTCCTGTGCTCTTTTCCCCAACAGTTTCTTCCACTGTGGCTGTACCCCTTTCCCCAACAACAGAAATAACCCCAGTACTTATAAGATCTTCCATAGCACTGTCCATATTTTTAAAAATTCTTTCTTCTTGATTTGTCGCATCTCCATGCGACATAAAATTTGGATCAGTTGTTACCTTAGCTTTGAATAATATTTCAGGGTCGAAGCCATGCTCTTTAATTATCCGCTTTAGTGTATTGTTTTGTTTGTTAACCAAAACAATATTTTCCTTCAAATTATTTGCTACAGATGAACTGTTCTTCGTTGTTTCCAAGTGAACTTGGAATACCTTTTCTTGACTCTTCAAATTTTCATATTTCAACTGCACAAAAAGAGTAATGTCAATTCAAAATATTACTAAAAAATGAAAATTTCAAATTAACAAGAATGATTGTTTGAAATTGATAATACTTACAACCGCTCTATCTCTCTCAACATTTGCAATTGCTACCAGATCCTTGTCCTTAGACCATTTATTAAAATATGCCTGGGCCTCGGCACTAATATTTTTCAATTTATTTAAGGACTTATCCAAACTGTCATCTTTATAGTTGTTATTATACGTGACAGTCCCACTTCTTACTTGGGTAAGTAAGGAATCCATATTCGCAGGTTGATTATGGACTGCAGCGTATAAACTATCCCTTTGACAATAATTTTCATAATGACTAATAATCTCATTGATAAGAACTTTAACCCTTCTCTCCCATTCTATAAGTTGATTGATATGAGGTAGAATAAACTCACTGACATGGGATTGACAATAATAACCAATTAAGTTTTCCAAAGGAAAAGGTAGCAACTGTTCACTATCTGAATATGATGAAGATGATCTTGCTGGAGAAGTATGGGGGCTTTTGGCAAGATCAACTGCTACTTATTTCTACCTTTGGGTAGCCTAATCCTGTTTTTGATAAAATTAATCAAGATTCAGATAAATAAATTTAAATTGAAAAGCATATTTTAATTCAATATTGTAAAGCATATTTAAATTGAAGTATACTTGTTGGCCTTAAATCATCTCACGGGTATTGAAAAAACTAGTTGGGTCATTGCTATCAATGCCCAAATAATATTCATCTAAATTTATATTGTTCAAAAACCATATGCCCATTACACTGGGCAAGCCACCAAGTGAGAGGGTTGGAAATCGAAAGGAGGAAATGTTTAGTGTTCCGCTAGGGGCCGGAGCAATTGGAATGCGTTTACCAATGTTCTTTTTCACTGTTCCTCTGGTTGACATTTTAAAAATGATTGGTTGAGTGGGTGTCGGTGCCACTATTTGATCAGGACTGTAATGTGATGAAAAGTACAAGAAAAATATGAAAAATAGGAAAACAATCCAAAAAGGAAAAAACTACAAAATTAAACGTACTATCGAAAAGTTGTACCTTATTGTCAAGGGGCAGTTTTTCACGGTGCTAAGGGTGGCCATGTAGGAGTTGTATTCAGTGGTTGTTTAGAAGATACAAATACATGCGACTGTATGGAGTGAGTTGGGGAAGAAGGTTGAGTTTCTGAAACACGTGTATGGTCTATAGTCCCTGTAATGTCATCAACATTAAATGTTATATCAATTAATTTGGATAAAATTTAAATTGAAAAATAAATATACAAATTTGGAATTTGATAATAATATATGAGAAGGTATTACTTCTCTGGCATTTAACGAGTTCAAACTATTGAGGGTTTAGAGAGGAGTGAGCTTCCATTTCAGATTGGGAGTCTCCCAAAGCCTCAGCGTGTTGTTGGTCTCTTCCTCTTGATAACACCTTTTTTTCGGGGAAGGGCTTCAATAAATATTCTCTGTAAAACATAAATTGTTAATAACTGTGCAGTGCAATGTCGAAAATTGAAATACAAACTAAATAGTTTATACCTGTTGTTCTTCAAATGGAATTGACAACTTCATTAACTTCTCGTCAGTATAAGTAGGAATTTTTTTATCTTTTAAATTTAGAAGTGCCTTGTAATAAAGGCCGAGGAGATAGTTTTTGGAATAAATGACAGGTTTTTCTGAAAGTTTTGAATTTGTTATATCAGTTCTTATTTTTTTTAAAGATAGGTGCACCAATCAAATTTTTGTTTTGAGTTAGTGGAAACTATGTATGCAATGGCCCAATTTGGTATATCAGTTTAGCGACCCTGCAAAACTATTCTGGATTGAAAGAATGAAATAACTGCAGCAAGAAAGTGGTGTGCAATTGATTGCATATCCACACCACGCCTGGATTTATTGACATGAGCTGTAAATGCCAAACAATGAGAATTAATATAAATTTATAACACCAAATTGTATTAGAATAAAAAATAGAATAAAAATTATGAATTAAAATGAATTATACTTATAATCAACATGGAAACCGAACGTTGATTCGAGAAATTTCTTGTCTTCTTCCAGGAGTGTTTCCTTCATTGTAACAATTGGTAAATTTCTGAACAGAAGGCCCGTAAACCAATGGATGTCATTTTCTTCAATACTAAATTGGAACATTTAGCCGTCATTCAGAGTCACATAAAAAACTTCATCCTCTGAATTGTAGGACAAGAGAAGGTAATTCAAAATATCCAGATCTGTTTCGAAATGGGGCATATCAACGAGCCTTGTACACTCACATGCATCTGTCAAATCTTTATATTCAGAAGACATATTTAAAATAGTATTGATGTGAGGGCACAAGGGATTCCTATAGATGATCTTGACCGTGGATTGGACTGGATTCTCTTCTTGATTTTTTTCCTGAGCTTACGGTTAGGAAGCATGTGAAGTCGACATTATAGTTGTGCTTGCATATTTGAAAATGATGGATGCCTGCAAATAAATCGAGAGCCAGAAACTGTAAATGAGAAAATGACTGGCAGGAGGTTATTTATAGGAAAAATTACACATCAATGGCCTTTTTTGATGTGCGTCAATGGGTTCTGTTGACACGCATCAATGGGATCTCTTGACGTGCGTCAACAGAGTCTATTGACGTGTGTCAACAGAGTCTATTGAAACACGTCAACAGAAGCCATTGACATGTGTCAACAGATCCCATTGGCACACGTCAATAGATCCCATTAACACACGTCAACAGATCCCATTGATGTGCGTCAATAGAGGCCATTGATGCACGTTAATAGAGGCCATTGACACGCATTAATAGAGGCCATTGAAACATGCCAACAGAGTCCATTGACGTGTGTCAACATATCCCTAAGAGGTTCATGAGGGGATTTTGGTTGTTTTGATCTTTTTTTCATTTTAAGCTTGGGCTCTGCATGGTGTTGTTTGAGCTCTTTGAACCACCCGTTCGATTCTTGCATGAATGTTATTCTTGATTTGCATGAAACTATTTGAGTGGGAAATTTGGAAACTATACAAGAATTGGGAAGTGTTGAAGGTTTTGTTACATTTCATGGAAAGGAAGAAGCTATTGAAGCTCTTTTTTGGGGATCTTATGTGAATCAGTGAGGGCATATCACTATTAGGCATGATAGGCTCTACCCATTAATTTGTTTTAATTTTACTTAAATGATTCATTAAAAGAACTCTGCTCTTGGGAATAATATGGTTGTTGCTTGGTTTATAAGATTACTTTTCTTGAGACTTATTTTTTGTTTTTATTTTTGAGAATGCTTTTTTGATGTTGTTTGGAATGTAAAAATTGTATTTTGGGTGGATAGTTTCATACTCTTGAGTAGCTCATTTTGTTCATTCTTCCTGTAGAGACTTGAGAGTAAAGTATAGATCTATTATTATTCAAAGTTAATCCTATAAGTAGCTTGGTTTGCTTAATATTTGGAACTTAATTTGAACCGATCTTGTCTCCTCTCTGTTGAAAAAATGTAGTTATTAAAATATTTTGGAAAACCTCGACTATTTATTAAATCCTTATGATTATTCTTGATGGATAAAAATTTTGTGACGTCTGCTTAAATTTAATCTTGCGAGTACTGATGAAAGGCTAAAAAATTTGGGATCTTGTATGAAATCTTACCACTGTATGTGATTTTGATTATGGGTTTTGTTTATACTTTTCTTTTGGTTGCAGAATTCTAACCTTGTGAATATTACTGAAAGATAGATTATTCTGGGTTTTTTTGGAAATAAGTTTTGTGTCTGTTCATACTTTCTTGGACTTTTTTGTTTATTAAATTAAGACTTGGAAAGGATAACTAGTGTTAGTTTCTTGAAAAGAATTATCGTTTATGAAATTCTAGGTTATTTGGAGGCTTGTAAGGAAAAATTATAATTTGTTTCTCTACTCATTTGGGTATGGGTGACCTCTGAATGGTGGAAATTGATGCTAAGAAGGGAAATTATCTTAGGTATTGGTTTACTATATTTTGGATTATTGTTGTCAACTTGAATTTATGGAAAATTTCTATGGACATTGTTTTGATGTATTAGTTAACTTGTTCCTGACCATGGCCTATCAAAATCGGATTTAGTTCTTTTGTGAACTAAGGAAAATGTATCTCTGTTGGAAAGGAATGCTTGCTCCTGACTTAGCTACATCATTAAAAATGATTTATCTTCTTAAAGCATTTGATTTTAGGAGGTATGTTGTAGACTTATCCTTCTGTTCATTTCCTTCTTTCCTATCTAAGTACTTTGGGGAAAGGAATTAATTTTGTTAGCTTGTGTATGTTAGGGTTAACCTTACTATCTCCATCAATGATGAAAGGTAAGAGAATGATTTTTGTTCATCGTTTCTTCTCTTATCCTGGTTTGTTGTACATTAGATTCAAACCTTAGTAAGATCTTTGTTCTAGATTTAAGTTTGTATCATTAGGTCAATGACCTTGAATTCATAGGTATTTGGCTTCTCTAAGTTTCTTTTTTTATCAAAAAGGAGTTGAGGATTAGTGATATTCCTCCCTCTCCCTCCTTTAATATTCTTTCAGCTTCAAACTTGATGAAAGTGTTTTCCTACTTTGGCCTATTTTGGTATGCAACATCTGTACTGTTTGGTAAGATAGATTTTAGTTTGTGTTAGGGTAGCATAGCTGAAGTGGAAAAAAATTGGATGGAATATTGTGTTAGTTGGAAATATATTTTAAATATATCTTTGGGTTTGGAAGAAAATATTTAGATGGTTAATTGAATTGGAGTTGAATGATAAACCTTGCCATTCTACACTCTCTTGAATTAACAATATTAATGTTGTACCTTTTGGGATGGAGTGTAGTATTATTTTCTTGCTAAATTGATCTTACCCTTTGATTAGGTCTGTTGTTAGTTTTCTTGACTTTAACTTAAATTGGTTTCTAATTATGAGTCTAAGTTTTAGGATACTCAAAATATAAACACAGTTTAAGTTATGATGTTTTGTATCATCCTAAACTTATTCTTATGCTTTTTAATTTTGATTATTGGCATCTTTGACTTAGAATGAATCTAGGATAATGGAAATATTTGGATGGAAAGCTATGCTTGAAAAATATCTACTGTTGAGCTATGCTTAAAATATAGTTAGGTAGATACCTTCTTCTGTTAAATTAGTTTAACTAAGAAGGGAAACATGTAAAGCAATGTATAAAAGAGGTAGTAAGGTTCTGATGAAATTTTACTTATCTGAATTACTGTTTTAATTATTTGTTTTGGAATATCCCTCTCTTTCTCTCTTTAATTTGAGTATTGTAACTCCTTTTGGCTATGTCTTTCTGAGTTTCTCAAGACCGTTTCATATCAAAAGAGTTCTTTTTATGTAACAGCTAGCTAAAAGCACATCATTTTAATGTTTAGTGCTTATCATGCTCATTTCAATGAACTGACCCATGCTAGCAATTTTACAGATGGACTTTGTAAGTGATGAAGGAGAAAGATCTTTAGGAATTTACATTTTTTTATCAAAGAAACTGAATCTTTTTATGATGAAATATGGTTCATTACTGAAATTTACTTGATGGAAAAGAAAGTTGTATTTGAAATTGATTTAATAATTGTTTTTTGACATTAGTAATGTCTGAAGTGTTTAGACTTGTAAAATGTATGAATCCTCTTCTTGAATAAAATATGTGTGATATTTGTTTGTTCATGATGTAAATCCTTTGGCATTCAGTGAGTGGAAATGTTAAGTATTTCTATACTTTTTGGATAGTAACATACTCTTATGGTTTGGAATAGAATAGATAGAGATAAGAGGTGTTGGATTTACTATCCTCTCTAGTGATAATGCAATTTATATAGTTGACTTTCTTACATGATATTCAAATATATCTCTATGACTACATTTAAATCAAAATTTTGGTATGAGAATTTAACTTGATATTAATTTATAATATGCAATGGGTTATAATGGACATTAACCCCCTATAAGAGAAAAATGGAAGAAAACTTCCAAGTAATGAATATCATACTTGTCTTAAGACCCTTTGGGAATGAATCCCAATTATTACCTTGTTTATTTGAAGGTGTTCCTTCTCTTGTAGAAATACTTAACTAGAATATGAATATAGGGAAATAAAAATAAAAGAGATTAGAATTCATTTCAATTTAGTCTAATATAAAATGAAATTTCTCAGAACTTATATAAGCTAGGGCTTTGGTAAGTGAGTAAGCAAACATCATTGTCATGTGTGCTGGATTTGTTATGTAAACATGAATCAGAATGTTAATAGTTTAAATCATGACATATGAATTATATAGAAAGCATATTTATCTACAGAACTTCATTATTGCAGTCTTAAATATGAATCTTAATGATTAAGGAACCTAGTTACTCAGTAGGGTTGTTGTAATTAATATATAAAGAGGAAACTAATAAGATATGACTTTCTATCTAAGGTACATTTGTCTAAATGAGGAAACTATGATCATGATGGATGTTGACACATGCTAACTATAATAAAGTACCATCATGATGACTGGGGTCATCACAAGGATACTATGTTGCAGTTGACATGTTTCAACACCCTTTTGAGCTTATTCAACTAGACTAACATAAATTTCGACTTGATCATTGTTCTTCCCTAGGTAGAGATAGGGGCATGACCTAGTGTTGGGGTCAACTCATTTTGACTTAGGATAAATAGACATGACCAATCTACATAAGTCGATTGAGTATGTATAAGTACCCTTAGTCATCGTAAGCATTCCTCCACACTAGGCCATGTTGCTAACCTTGGCTATAGTTAAACCTTGAACAAGTGGACTGACAGAAGTCAATGAACACCATTCTAAAGAAAAAATCAAGTAGGGTGAAGGACGTATTTTGTATGATGAGTATGATGTCTAGGAATATAAACATGAAAATTATGTGTAAAATCTTTGGCCAAAGTATCACAAGCTGTTGGTTGCATTGTCTAATGTCACTCAGTTTAAGAAGCAGGATTTCAGATGAATATCGGTAACAAATATTTAGATAGGCCTCTTAAACAGATCACTTGATACCTCTAAAAGGGTAGAAAAACCAAGTATACATGGTATACACATTATTAAGTTAACATGAGAGATCAAAATTATATTGAGTCATGAAATGAGAGATCGGTGTTTCACCGAGTCATTTATAGCTACGCATGGTTTTCTGTTATGAAATTGATTGGATTTGTAATGTTTGTTATAAATTCTGTTAATTTAGAATAGAGAACATTATGTAAAAAAAAATTCCCTTGTTTCTAAAGTCTTAAAATGGGAATGTTACATTTTTCCTCCAATCTCTTCCTTTTCTACTCTTAGGACCATGAGCCCTAAAACATACCTTCAGTCAAAACATGTCAAACTTCTCAATGCAATAAAATCATATCAAACATGTGAAACTCCAACTTATAGCTCCTCCTGATCTGATATCACCATATACTAATATTCTAAGAAAACATTAGGATACTGATGCAGAGCTAGTTCACTTTCTTAATCCACTCATAATGTTAGTTTGATCACAATCTCCAAAAATAGTTCTTTCTCAAGCCAATGAATTACTTTACCAAGATTGAAAATCTTCCTTCTCAATCCAAAATTGACCTAAAACCACTATTTGGGATTAATTTCTTCTTATACCCTATTTCTAGCTCTCACTCAATGTTATTTCAACTACCAAATTAATCCAAACCAACCAAATAGTTCAATTATCTTACCTTTTTGCAAAACTTCCTTTTCTAGGCTTCTTGAGTAAATGCCATAGGTGATTTCATGTTTTGAACAAACCACAACTATCGAGGAAAAACCCAATACATTTCTAAGTACCCTTTTGGGTCTTCAAGGTGTGTGTGAAATATTATCTATCTAATCCTTAGCTAAAGCACTTTTTCTCCTTCACTTCCTTTTCACTAGCCTAATCTCCTACTAGCCCTCTCCACACCCTTTTTCTTACATAAATTTTGACTCAATTACTCATTTAATAATCTAAGGGCCTTTTTGGATACCTATTTGGTCCTTCTTTCACTGTTCTAAAATGCATGACACCTTTCTTAAGGAAAATTGCTAGAAATTTCACTTTCTCATATTCAAATAGGTTTTCCCTATGCTTCTACAGTTGAGGTTTAACAATTTAATCAATTATTAATAAATGAGACCTTAGTTTGTAAAATTTCTCTTAAATTCGTTTCTCACCTTCATTTAGGTGTTATGTTTTAAAAATCAAGATTCAACTACTTCATAAACTCATTCAACTTTGCAATTTCCTCTTACTTCTTGTCAACTCTATTCACTACAGTCTCCCTCAAGGAACTGTCAACTGTATCTATCAACTAGAACGTTATATAGCTAGAATTAATTTTTAAAATAATTAATTATATTGAGGAGATGTGTTTTGAGAATTTTTAACTCTTAAACACAAGTGAAATTCCATCAAGCCCTATGATAAGACAAACCCTAGATCCTTACACTACTTGTTATAAGATTGTATCCTGACTGTCATTAAAATAACGTCTTAAATATGTTTAAACCTCAAAGGGTTTTGATTATGCTTCCTCAAGGTGTTTGGATATTAACAAAAAATTCCCAAACTTTAAATTGATGTTTCACCCTTGTAAATTCAATTTATTGTTTAAACCCTAGGAGGGTTTCCTGAAAAACCCGAGTAAGAAAACTTGGTTATCAAATTATTCACACGTACCTTCAAGGCTTGAAACCAACTCCTTTAATTTTGTGCTCACCCTCCATCACCTTATATCTTAATATTGATCCTTGAAATACTCCTCTAATTCTTAAATTGATTTGTTACTTCCTTATTGAATGAGTAAATAGAGTTTTCAGGGATTTCTTATAACCTAGAATAAAATATTCTAACAAGATGGATTTAAAACTCCTTAAATATATTTCAAACACCTTTTACATATTTTCAATCAATAAAATCCTCCTTCCTCGAGCCCATATGGGCTTGTATTTTTCAAACAACCTCTCAACTTAAAAAAGAGCTAGGTTTGTTCATATATACGCCTTAAATTAGGGTTTTCATGCTAACATTCTTCACATACTATGCATGTAAATTTCTTTAAAAATTAAATAAGTCTAAGCCTACCCATTAACTCCTCTCAAGCATCATTTTCCTCCTTGAATAGTGTCTACTCATCAAGAGGTCCAACTTACAATAACTACAATATGTTATAGTATCATTTGACATGGTATCAACTTACACAAGATGATGAATACATCATAGAATAAAAAAACAAAGAATACCAATGTTTATTAGTTACCTTCAGACTGCATGCACGAGTTAAAAAATTTCTATTAGCATAATACACATATTTTTAGAATTGTTCCTAGTTTTAGTTTGCTGAGAAAATTTCCTTCTTTTTCAAATCTTGGAGCTTCTCCACTCCCATACTTTGATAATTTGAATGATCAGATCAAAATTAGTTATAAAATGTTATTTAAATTCTTCTCATATCTAGTTAGCACTGAATAAGAGTCTTCATTCACCTTTTTGGTCACTTGAACATGCAATTTTTACTTCACTTTGTATGGTAGCATATGACCATGATTCTAAACCATTTTGTGAAATTTTTGAATCTTCATTAAATACCATTACAAGCATGACAAGGCCCCATAGCTCCAACCTATAACCCTAAACCACACCAAACTACACAAACAAGCCAAAAAGGCATTCAAGATTAAAACTTGCACTTTTAGATGGAAAGTGCATAATTCAAAATTTGAAAATCTAAGACACAAAATAACACACCTAAGTGACTCCTTATGACCCCTAGATTTATTATCATATTGAAAAACCAAAATTTGAATACTACAAGACACATCTACACGATTGGATTAGTTCTTCTATATTAGACACATACCTTAACCACATGCCAAGAAGATGAATCATCATGAATGTCATAGTCCTAAAACATTTCTTCAGTGTTTTTAGCCTTATTTGCATGATGTAATGAATTTCATGGCCATATAACTTGTTCCCCTTGTCAATGTTCATGAAAACACCAATCATTCTACCTTAATCATCCTCTTTTACACCATATGCACTAGATGGAAGATATATACCATCTCCCCCTGATTTTATAAACCTTTATAGTCTTGCAATTCATTATTACTCCTTTCCGTAGTCTACCATAATCATATAAGATGTACTTGATGAACCTGTATCTTTTTTGTAACAATTATATATTCTCATTTTAAGGATGAATAGTATATAATATCCCCCACAAAATTTATCTATCATAGACAAATACCTTGAATTATCATGTACAAAATGGAACCCTTCATGTTTTCCCTTACAACACTGTTATGAACTCAAAAGGCATACCTTGCATTTGATGTATTTGAAGCCTCACTATTTTTAGAATGCACTACTTATCCCATAAAAACCTAATCATACAAAGAAATATTATCAAATGATAATCCTCATAATTTGAAAGCAACACTACTCAGACCTTAGGAATATTTTACCTCTATCACGGTTTTGATGCTCTACCTCCTTCAAGATGTTTGAAACAAGTCTAAACTTTCTTTCACATTTAAAATATTGATGTTCTATTTTGATTCTCCTTCACACAACTTTCTATCATCTTAAATCTTCATAGACCTACATAATTCATTATACTTTCAAGTTGACTTATCAAATTTATGTAGATCACATTCATAACATTGTTTTCCATAAGTAATGCATACACAAACATGTGATCAATAACTGTAGCTTTCTTTGTCAATATTCCAACTCATCATGAGGTATAATATCTCAATAAAATTGAAATATTGGCTCATTTTAAACCTTAAGGAACATAATTTTATTATTGATGAAGTATGAAATTAACTATTCCTGCAAAGACTCTTATAGACATGATGTAAACAAAAAGTACCTTGTCACTGATGTACTTGTGGCTTCTTATACTCATGAGGCATTCAAGGATCTCTGTAGTATTTTTAATGTAAGAAACCCTTAACCATTCGTTGTTCTTCTTGAATAATATCAGGCTTAATTACCTACATATAGTATCAGACCAATAATACCTAGACTTCTTGATGCACTTTACACTAGTCAACACATTTCAAAAGAATAAAAAATCTCTAAGATTATCATGATAGAAAACTCTCCCTCGGATCATAATATAACATTTTTATAACTTGTATAGCTACCTTCTGATAAATTTGACAATATGACTTAAACATATAGTGACATGATTTTAAATTTTATCCTTGGAGTACAAATATGATTGACACATATCTAATACTAAGTTCAAGTACAATTCATTCTTCATTTCACCTCATCCTCAGAGTATACTCTCATCTATACATTTCATAATTAGAATCACCACTTATGCACTACATATTACATTATGAAGAAAAAATAAAAACACAGACATACTTTTGTCACTCTCTTGACATGATACAAGATGAATCATAAGTCATACTTTAAGTACCAAGAACACATATACACCTTTTTAAATATTTCACAAAATTTGAATTTTCATGGCACTGACATACCTTCTTGAAGCATTATATATACTAGTTCCTGATCCAATATTCACTTGAAATAAATTTTTAGCTCAAAAACTATTTTGATTCTATTATAGGTATCAAACACCATATAAACACTTGAATCACCTTATGAAATGCATTACTTTGAATGACTATAGATTCTCTACCCAGAAATCAAAGACACAAATCAACACATTTACCTTAAGGTGTACTTCATGTTCTTCTTGATAGTCCATGTCAACATTTTCCTCTCTTTCAAACCTTCTAGCACATATGGATGACTCCTCTTGAGTCATGTAGCTCATACATTATTCTTGATATGAAATATTAGTAACATAATTGTCTTAGGTATTTGATGCTTGAAACAATACCAACACACTTAGTACTAATTGTTAAACATAGACTTGTTATTCTTCAAACCCTAATTTTCTATATTCATACTGAACTCAACATGGATGATAGACCATTTAGAAAAATTTGAATAATTTTAGACACAAGATTAATAATTTTTTCAGGATTAGAAAAAATTTCATGTTTTTACACCATTTATAATGACCTTTCATGCTTCATTTAATGATATTAATAATAGGCATAGAGAAATGCAGAACACGCAACAGAACTAAGCTTGAAACTTAACTCATAAGACCATTCACATATCCTTTGACCCAGAACACTTTGACTAAGAGTACTAACAACTTTTTGAAGCCAATGTGACATCACAAACTTGATGAAGGACACACATAGTCTACTTACCTCTAAAAAATAGATCAAATACATTTTTACTGAGATCAAACTCTTTTCAAACACATGATTTGATGAATGAACACACATACCTTGATGAGAATTTAAAGAAAAACTTTTAGCAGCATAGACCTTAGAAAATATAACACACCTTCATTTTACATAAAACTCAAGTAGAGACTTTAGTAAAAATAGAGAACTTTGACCAAGAATTCCAACAACTTTTTTATGATAACACATGATAAAATAAACAAGGGAAAACTATTCATACCATGACAAACCATTAGACCTTCAAAAAATACCTTGTACCACTGTAAGAAACATCAAAATCATGTTTCTTTCAACGACATGCCTTCTAAAATCCTAGAGAAGACACTCAAGTCATTAGATCACCAATAAATTTTATAAGAATCAGATGATATCAAATATTATATCCTCTCCCTTTATACCGATGATATTATTTCATTTATAGGTAGAATGATTCCATCTTTGATATCTTCATCTTCTTATTGAAGTCTTGTTAGACACATGTGATTAAATTCATTTGAAATTAGATGAAACAATCCTCTATGACTTGCATTTTTCTTGAGAACTTTTATTTCCTCCTCCTTTATCTTCCCAACACCTCTTGATAAATTTTGTGAGTTGTAATATCCTTTGAGTCTAATTTTTTCTTTATCCTTTATGCCATCTACATTTTCTACCTTATTTTCAAACTTTGGTTCATCAGTCATCATAATCTACTTACTGCTGGAAGCACAATGAATTGAGAGGAGTAGGGGTGATTCATTTATTTAAAAATTTAAATCAATTTAATATTGTCATACATACACCATTAAAATTTATCCATCCATCAATGTGTGATTAACAACATGAAACAATCAACCACATAAGCACAACCAAGAGAACATACACATGAACACAAGATATAAGTGGGAAACCCTCATGGGGAAGAAAACCCACAGAAAATATGCTTATATTACACAAAGAAAATAAATTTAGTGAAGAACCAACTTCACAAGGAGTACCAACCCCTAATTTAGTGAGGCACTAACCCCACAAGGAGCACTAAGCCCTGGTTTAGTAGAGCACCAATCCTACAAGGAGCACCGACCCTTTAAGGAGCACCAACCCCTAATTTAGTGAATCACCCACTCTAAAAGGAGGATACAACCCTCTAGATTACCAAGAACCAACTCAGCCATTTATATGTATGATCTCTAATTTTTCTGCTGCCACAACTGAAGGAGATCACATATTCAGGTTACACACCCTAGCTCATACCTTAGGGCATCAAACTTTATGTACCTTTTTCTCTCTCAACTTATCTTGGATATAAAATATTTTTATCATGTATTCAATCAGTCCTCAACCTTTCATGATATTCCTCAGCCTTAAAATAATCCACACATACCTTTAAATTACTCTTCTCTAGGTCACACTTCTTCCCTCCAAGAGCACTAGTTCAAAAATGAGCCTAATAATGATTTTCTTTATTCACACTCACCATATGACAGTCCTTAACCTTTTTCAAGACAAATTCATCATAAAACAAATCCCATAACATTATCACAATATTTACAAGGGGCCCAAGTAGGTCCACCTAGCAAATAACCTTCTTTCATGCACCAAAAATCACTAAAACACATGCATTAGGATACCAAAATTATCCTCATTCCAAAAAAAATCTTACTCATGACCCATAAATCATTACACATGCTTAATATAATATTTAAAATTCATAAATTTTTGCAATTCCTTTCAAAAAATCAAATTATTTCATTTAATGGGCCCAATACTCTTTGTTCATCTCAGAACAATTGTTTCATATACCCTTCAGAACCCTGCAAACTTCATTATGCCACAAAATAACTTTAATTCAACCAAACCATGCCATGTAAAAATTTTATGGAAATTAAATAACCTGTATAACACTTCTAATCAATTTATAATATTTTAAACACTCACTTGCTCAAACCATAGTCACTTTTGTCTTCACCAAAACAGCCTCCCCAAAATTACGTTTTCAAAGATCAGTTGATAAAAACATTTATAGTAATATTAAATACCTATAAATAGATTCTTTGGATGTAAATTTCATCCTTATTAACATTCCAGGTGATATAAATCATAACCTAATCCATCTCATACTTCAAAAAACTCAGAACTTCTAGCAGATCATGTCCTGTCCTAGACTAGCAAAATTATTCTAGTCCCAAAATTGACCTAGAAACCATAGCTAAACACCTAAACATGAGAAAAACCTTATATAATTGGAAATATTTATGAATAATCTTTCCAACGGAACTTGGATCATCTTCAAACTCCACATGTAGCTCTAGATATGCTCACTTTACTGAACATTTCTTTTTATGGCCTCAAAACTGCCCATTGAGAAGTCAACCTAAATGGAGCTCATTTGACCATCTACCTACATGAAAATTTCCTAAAAACTCTTTGGAAATAAATATAAACTCACATACATTCCACAATGTCAATTTATAATGTAGCTCCTTTGGACAACCTTGTCTCAAAACACTCTTCTTTAGAAATTGACCTATTCGAGTGAGACTCACTCATCACCGTGACCTCTACCATACCTTTATGGAAATATTAAGGAATAATATACATGTTCCAATAATAATCCATGTACTAGGAAGAAAAAATATCCACTTAGGAATACTTTCTTGCATACCGCTTTCAAGCTAGAGTTTCAAATTCATAACTAGTTGTTTACCTTCTTAACATTCATTCAGAAAAACCTAACAATGAAATGAAATTGTTGATGGTGAATCACAGCACCCCTGAAAGTTTTTAACTCAATGGGTTGAGACTCTCAGTGTGATTGTATAACATGGAGCTTTTCCTAAGTGTGGGACCTTGTGAAACAGGAAAGCTCTTCGGATGAAGGCCAGTTCCTATTCCTCTGTTCAGATGCACACATAAAAATGTAGAGGGTTTACTCAAAAACCTAATCTAACTTTCCAAGGAGGCAGGGTAAGAAGATGCATAAAAACAAACCTAAACTAACAAAGGTGATGCACCAAGGAATGAAGAACACCTATCTTGCCAATA
The DNA here is from genome assembly GCA_019776745.2 of Taxus chinensis. Lineage (NCBI taxonomy): Eukaryota > Viridiplantae > Streptophyta > Pinopsida > Cupressales > Taxaceae > Taxus > Taxus chinensis. Next base: position 17,851,350 of record CM034146.1, on the reverse strand, counting down.
AACACAAACCATTAAGATGTAATGCAAGATCATGCACAAATAACTAGATTTATAGTGAAAGATTAGGAGGATGCAAATGAACATAGAGAGGGTTGAGAATCATCCACAGACATGCATTATTTGCTCCAAATATTGACACAATACACTACAGATTCCAAGAAGCAAAGTTACATTACAGTTTTAGATGGGAGGTTTGAACTCCACAAATTCACCTACCAAAGAGAAGAAGGGAGGGGAAAAACAAGAATGTCCAACCTTTAGAAAGAAGCCCCTCCTTAAAATTTAAAGGAAGAATGAGAGAGAAAAGAGAGAGGAATTCCAAATCTACCCCAACCACCTCTAAGTTGCATTTAATTCATCTCATTATTGTGGTAGGTGAGAACCCTAACAAACCTAAAAAGTGTCGAATTGTATTTTATATTTTTAGGAATTTTTTCTCACTCAATTAAATATATCTAGTGGTAGTTAGATAGAGGACCTCGTAATCTTTCCAAAAAGTCCAACCTTGCATGAATCCGAGCTCCCTGTGAAAAGTTATGGCCATTTGAATATCTGGGTCAGGGTCTGCTTCCTGTCAGCGCTCAAAATGTTGCACCTCCTGAAGATGCACCCCAGTGCATCCATCCTTATGTCAACATACTCTTATGTGCACCAAGGCAAGAATTTCTTCATGTCGACACTTTATTTCATGCACCCTTTACCTGTGCCAAGGTGCGAATTTCTTAATGTCGACACTTTATGTCATGCGCCCTTTTCCTGCACCAAGGCGCGAATTTCTTCATGTCGACACTTTATGTCATGCGACCTTTACCTGCGCCAAGGAACGAATTTCTTCATGTCGACACCTTATGTCGTGTGCCCTTTACCTGTGCCAAGGCATGAATTTCTTCGTGTTAACACTTTAGGTCATGCGCCCTTTACCTGTGCCAAGGCATGAATTTCTTCATGACGACACTTTATGTCATGCGCCCTTTACTTGTGCCAAGGCACAAATTTCTTCATGTCAACACCTTATGTCGTGCACCCTTTACTTGTGCCAAGGTGAAAATTTCTTCATGTCAACACTTTATGTCTTGTGTGCTTTACCTGCACCAAGGCGCGAATTTCTTCATGTCGACACTTTATGTTGTGCGCCCTTTACCTGCGTCAAGGCACGAATTTCTTCATGTCGACACTTTATGTCATGCACCCTTTACCTGCGCCAAGGTGTGAATTTCTTCATGTTGACACTTTATGTCGTGGACCCTTTACTTGCACCAAGGCGCAAATTTCTTCATGTCGACACTTTATGTGGTGCGCCCTTTACCTGCGCCAAGGTGCAAATTTCTTCATGTCGACACTTTATGTCGTGCGCCCTTTTCCTGTGCCAAGGCACGAATTTCTTCATGTCGACACTTTATGTCGTGTGCCCTTTACCTGCACCAAGGCATGAATTTCTTCAGGTCAAAACTTTATGTCATGTGCCCTTTACTTGCGCTAAGGCATGAATTTCTTCATGTCGACACTTTATGTCGTGCGCCCTTTTCTTGCGCCAAGGCGTGAATTTCTTCATGTCGACACTTTATGTCATGCACCCTTTACCTACACCCAAGGAGGGAATTTATTCATGTCGATAGTTTATGTCATGCACCCTTCCAATTGGCAACATAATAAATGTTGGGGGTTTGAGTTTCTTTGATTTCTATATTCTTCTGTTTGTCTATATCTACCCGGGGGGAAGATATATACAACAATTTGGTGACTCAATGGGATCACCTGCCTACTAGGTAGAAGGTCAGTGGCCTTTTAGTAGTGCATTGGGCATGGAGTCATAAGCAATAACCTAAAACCAACCTGATATCTGATCCCGAGCCTGATACCGTAACTCCTTCTCTGAGAGCAACAAAACCTATGCCAAAGCACTTAGGGAAATGAAGCCTAACTATAATAAGACAATGTGCATACGCACTTAGAGGAATTAAAATCTAGGCTAATATTTACAAGGGTAAACCTTTTCCTTTTAGTAGAAATGTTTAAGATAGATTCCGTTAACCGGAATCAGGAGTTCTTCTCCATCCAATGTAGAAAATTGGAAGGAATTACTACTTTTACATCCCGTGACCATGTAGGGGCCACTCCAAATGGCATCAAACTTGGAATGCCTTCCTGGTTTTGCTCGATCTGCATTCCATTTTAGAACTAGATCCCCTTCCTGGAAGGTCCTTGCTCTTGCTTTCTTATCAAACCATCTTTTTACTAAGGCTTGATCCTTTTCAATCATCTGAACTGCATGCTCTCTGATTTCTTCCAATTCCATCAACTCTACATATCTGGCCTCCATTGGTTCGAACTCAGACAACTCCAACTACTTCATGAGCTCCAATGCTGGCAATTCTAATGATATAGGCAATACTGCCTCTTTCCCATAGACCAACTTGTAGGGAGAATTACCACTAGATCTCTTTGGCATTATCCTGTCAACCCATAATGGTTATTTTAGCTTGGTATGCCATGCCCTTTGGTTTTCATCCAGAGTCCTTCTGATGATTCTTAGCAAATTCTTGTTTATGGACTCTGCCTATCCATTACCCTGTGGGTAATAATTTGAAGAGGTGCTTAAATAGATTCCATTCTTGACAGCCCATTCTACAATCTTGGAACCTATGAATGCCAATGCATTGTCTGATATGATAGTGGTCGGCACACCGAACCTGGTCACTATTCCTTCATAAAAGTATAGTATGTTAGACTCATTTGCCTCTTTGAGAGCTACTGCTTCAGTCCACTTGGTGAAATAGTCTGTTGCCGTGAGAATCCACTTGTGGCCTTGGCTTGAGTTTGGATTGATGACCCCGACGAAGTCCAATCCCCATTGCATAAATGGTTGGTCAAATAAAACTGGGTGCAATGGAAATGTTGTTAGTCTTTCTTTTCCTGCGAAGAGTGCACATTTCTTGAACTTTCTTATCCATGTATAGAAGTCATTGAACACTGTGGGCCAACTACCTTCATTATCTTGAGAGTTGTTACTCGTGGGGTGAAATGTCCTCCAGAATCTCCATCATGAAAATCTCGTAACACCCTCTCAATTTGACCTATCCCAATGCACCTCAATAGAACTCCATTGATGTCTTTCTTGAACAAAACATCATCAACAAGCACATATGGGATGGATTGTAATCTAAAGTATCTCCTCTTTGCTTTGCTCATTTTTGAGGGCATATGCCTGCTTGTAGGAAGTGTATCATATTCTGAGTCCAACAAGGAGTGGCTACATCATCATTTTCTTGTTCTTGACCATCTTGTAGTACCAAGACAGTCTCTTTTTCATCACCTACTTCAACTTACTGACTCAAAGATAGTTGTTCACATAATCCCTTTCCACGGACCAACTTAGTGACCTTAATTTCGATGTCATATTCCATGACACAAGTGATCCATCCTGCACGTTTCTCATTTAGATCCTTGTTTAGAAGGAAGTCCTTGACTCCCACATGAGAGACCAACAATTGGATCTTGTTTTTTGAGACTAGGTGCTTGAATTTATTTAAGCTCCTGATCACTGCAAGGACATGTTTTTCAATGAAAGAGTACCTAGTTTCATATTCCTCCAAGCCTTGACTGAAGAAAGCAACTGGTTGTTCTAATCATTCTTTGTTTTGTTGTACCAGGATTACAGAAATTGTGTCTCCACCACCAAAGGCATATAGCATGAAGTCCTTGGAGAATTCTGGATTGACAAGAGTGGGAGCTTAAGATATAGCCTCTTTTATTGCCTCAAAACTTGCCTTGCCTTCAGATGTCCACTTAAATGTCATGCTCTTTTTCAACATCAGCGTTATTGGATTTAAGAGAATTGTAAAGTTTGGAACAAACCTGCGGACAAAATTGATCCTTCCCAAGAAGCTTTGAAGAGCCTTCTTATGACTTGGCGATGGCAACACTCGAATTGCTTCAACTCTTTCTGGGTCAATCGTCAATCCCTCCTTTGAAACAATATGGCCTAGAAGTTTTCCCTCATGAGCCAAGAATATGCATTTTTTGGGATTCAATGATACCCCAAATCTTCTACACCTCTGAAATACCTGCCTCAAATGAAAGAGGTGATCCGCTACATTTTTTGAGAATACAGTGATGTCATCAAGATATATCAGAACAATTTTGTTGATTAATCCCTTGAATGCCATATCCATCTCCCTTTGGAAAGTGGCTCCAACATTTGATAGCCCAAATGGCATCTTCTTGTAGGCATAGGTACCCCATTTGGTGGTGAAATCCATCTTGAACTGGTCATCTTCTTTCACCATTATCTGATTATACCTTGAATAGCCATCTAGGAGAGAGAATCTCTCCGAACCAGACACCACTTGCAATATTTTTTCCATTGAAGGAAGTGGGTAATGGTCTTTGAGAGATGCCCTGTTGAGGTCTCAGAAGTCCACACACAACCTAATTTCTCCACTCTTCTTCCTGACCGGAACCAAGTTTGTGACCCATCTTGAGTGCTTGATCAGAAATATAATGCTTGCCTCTATTATCTTGTTTAGCTCTTTCTTCATTAGAGGCTCAATGTGAGGGTTGAATGGTCTCTACTTCTACCTGATGGGCTTAGCATCTGGATCCAATTCTATGGTATGTTTTGCCAACTTTAGATTGAATCCTCTCAAGTCTTCATAGTTCCAAGTGAAGACATCTGGAAATTCTTGGCAAAGTTGTATGAAATCTGATTTCTCCTGCTCATTGGCCACTTTACCAATTTGAAGTGTTTTACCTTCCCTAACCAGAATTGGCTCTGAATCTTCTCTCTTGACCTATATGTTAGCCTTTTCCTTACGGAACTGGTCATTAGGGTTGAAGATAGACTCCAATGTTACTAAACCCTTAGGAAGCTTGTTTGCTCGCAGCTGCACTACTTGATCCCCGTACTGCTGCTCTAGTTTGTCCTTATTCCTAGCTAAGAATTCAGCCTCTTCTTGTAAAAAATTGACAATCTATTGATTATTCTCAAACACCTGCCAGCTTGTGTTATTATCTAGAACTACTGGCCTCACAATCACATAGATATGTGGTTGTGTTTTTTCCCTTCTGATGTTGTCAACCACATCAAACGTTGCTCCAACTTCTGTGAGCCTATCCGCGGCTTCATTTTTCTTTCTAGGTATGGACACGATGTTGAAAGCTTCAAAATCCTCAACGAGGTCCCATACCCTATTCTTGTAGTTCTTCAGCAGGTCATTCTTTGTAGCATGTTGTCCCCTGACTTGATTTACGATTAGCTCGTTATCCCCAAAAATGTACAAGTTCTTTATGCCCTTTCTCCTATCCCAATGAAGTCCATGAATCAAGGCCTCATATTTAGTTGTGTTGTTTGAAAAAGAAAACTAGAAATGGAAAGATGAATAATATTTGATTCCTTGAGGTGAAACAAGCATAGCTCCTCTTCCTGTGCCTTACCTACTCCTTGATCCATCGAAAAATAATTTCCATACCTCATTGTCATCCTTATGGTCTGGTTTGGTGATGCTAGGAATAGGCTGGTTTTCTTCATGTATGCAATAGACTCCTAGCTCAGATTCTTCTATTTCTTGGTAGGGATCAAAAGCATGTACCTTGCTTGCCCATTCATCAAGAGTCAAATATGGGATTCTTCCAAATTTGGTGTCAGCTTCATCTGTGCTTGGATAATCTTCTTGATCAAATGCTGAACAGTTGGCATTGATTTGGTTTGGAGTATGAGGCTCAATATGAAAGTTTTCAATTGGTTCAGATCTGATTGTGACCTTAGTACCATATCTTGTTCTAAACAACATGTGTGACCAGTCAGCAGATAAGTAGCCTCCAATTCTAGCTATGAAAACCCTTGATAAGCATAGGGAAAAGAGTGGTGGCAAATCTATCACTGACACATCTTGCAAAACGGTAACGTTGGGGCATGCATGCAAGATAAGATTCAAACCTTTAATCACTCCCACCATTACTATTTCTATCCCATCCAATTGCACTACCCCCTTTGATATGACTTCATATTGGATACCCAGCTGATCAGTTATTTGCTTGGGCATGACAGAACTACTTGCCCTAGAATCAATCATGTAATTGTGTACTAGTTTATCCCCAATGATTAATGAAACATAGAATGGAGGGGGCTTAAAAACTTTACCTTGTTGTCCTCCATGATTCCCTTCAGGCTGAGCAGCATTTGTGAGGACCTTCTCTTGCATATGTACATGCTGGTTTGAAGTTGACCAATTCTTCATGGCAGCTTGTACAAGATCTCTTTGGCCTAGGATGGATAAATATTCCCACATTGATATATTCACATTTGTCTTCTTCATTTGATCAATGATGCTAAATGGGGATGAAACATCTCTTTTTTGTCCTTTAGTCTGCACATTACTTTCTTGTGCATGGGCAGCAACAGATGGCATTTGAGTTGGTTTAGAAGGTGGTTTGGGTTGTCCTTGCATGTTTGGATCTGTATTTTGCTTATCGACACCTTGTGGAGTGATGGAAGGTTGTAGATCACTTGGAGCCAATGACTGCCCTTTGCCAATATTCCTCTTCTTTGATCTTGTGTTAGTTGCTACACTCTGAGAAATTGTTTGATTCATGCCACAAAAATCCTCAACTTGTCAATTCGCAAGTGTGGTATCATTTGGAGTTGTGCTTTGCTAAGATGTCGCTTGTTGCTGATTTGTTTCTTGACTCACTTCACCCTCTATGCCATTAGTTGTCACCATCAAGGCTTGGTTTAAAGCACCATTGAAGCACATAGATTGGTTGTGAGGTTCATTACATGGGAAATACTAATCATACTCTTAAGCTATGTTGTTTTGCACTGGAACTAAGGCTTTAGAAGTAGATGCAACATTGGGGTTATAAGGCTGAAATGGTCTATTGGTGGGAGGCCTTACTTGGCTTTGATTTGCAGTTGGATTGGATGGCCTATTGGGCTGGTATGGTAGCCTAGCCTGGTACTGCGCTTGAGGCTGATACGGTCTAGCACTTTGAGCTTGTTGTCTTTTAATAGTCACCAGCTCATTTCCAAGGTTCTGTAATTGTTTCATAACCTCTTGGAGTTCATTTGAAGCACTAGAGGATGAAGTAGAAGTTTCATTTGAACTTTGATTTCTAGGAGTGGGAATAGGAGCCAAAGTGGGTGTTTGACTAGTGCTTGGATTTTCTAATTTTGGATACAAGGGCATGGGAGGCCTAGGAGCTAGCTTACCAGCTTGAATAAGATAGTTTTCATGCCTAATGGCAATGTTATAAGTGGAAAGTAAGGTTGTGCCTCCCATAGATTGAATTAACATATAAATATCGGAATTCAAAACTTTAAGATAGTATAGAAAAGCACCTTCAGTTGTTGGCCTAACGGCCATTGGAATTCTATCCCAAGACCTTAGAAATCTGAAGTTGAAGTCAGTCAGCTGCTCATTGGGAGCTCTATTGATAGTTGTCAATTGTTCTAGTAGAGACAAATTGTATCCCTTTTCCCCAAACTGCTCATGGAGAACTATGCATAACTGATTCCAATTTTGGATAGAACCAGCTCCAAGGCTCCTAAACCATTGCAATGCCTTCCCTTTAAACGAAGATGCCAGCAATTTGACAGCAACATCCATTTCATTTATCTCATGGATTGCACAAATTTTAGTAATGTCTTTGACATGATCACCAGGAGTGGTATGATTTTCTCCAGTGAAAAATGGAATGTTCTTCAATGCTATAGTTGGAACTGGATTCTGTGCATTGAGGGCAAGTGGACTGCTACCAATGAAGTTGACAAAAGGGTTTTGTTGTGCCATTCTGATTGGCCTAAGAATCCTTGTTGATTGGATGAAAGGTCTACCAGGTGGAGGGGTTGATAAATTCCTGTTAGGTGGAGAAGGTGATCTTTGTGGTCTTCTTCCTCTCCTTCCTCTGCTTGGTGATAGTTGTAAGTGGACAAATAGACCCTCTTCTCGAGTATCAGACCTAGTTTGAATTCTTCTCATGTACCTAGGAAACCTGTGCTACTATACCACTGAATTCTACCCCTTCGGAGTCACCATATGTGTTGGGGAATGAGCCTCAAAAGGCTGGATTCTACCAGGTTACACACGAAACCTAACAAATATTAAAAATAGAATTTAAAACCTTGAAGGACCCAGAAGATATAGTTCTTCAATTCGGTTATTGGGTTTTGTTGTGTAGCTACTAATCCCCAAAAGTTATAGGCAAAACTCAAGTCATGCAAGGCAACTTACAAAACCTGAAATACACCGTGTCAGAACTTGGGACATGCTCAATACCTAGGAAAATGTGAAATACTAAAAACCATGAAATTTCGAAAGTCAAAATATCAAAAATCTAAGAATACCCTTTTGAAGATTACCCCCAGATCTATCAATTGGTGAAATTTTGACTTGTTTTGAGCAAGTTAAGCCCTTGAAAATTGATTTCAAAGTTCAGCATGGAAGGTGAAAAATCTGAAATTGTAAAACCTGCAATTTTTTAGTCCAAATTTTTTGAAAATTCCTTCAAATCTTGTGGAATGACCTCTTGTCCCACCCAGCATGCCAAAACTATTGATGGTGAATCACAACACCCCTGAAATTCTGTAACTCAATGGTTGAGACTCTCAGTGCAATTGCATAACATGGAGCTTTTCCCAAGTGTGGGACCTTGTGAAATGGGAAAGCTCTCTGGATGAAGGCCGGTTCCTATTCCTATGTTCATATGCACACATAAAAATGTAGAGGGTTTACTCAAAAACCTAATCTAACTTGCCAAGGAGGCAGGGTAAGAAGATGCATAAAAACAAACCTAAACTAACAAAGGTGATGCACCGAGGAATGAAGAACACCTGTCTTGCCAATAAACACAAACCATTAAGATGTAATTCAAGATCATGCATAGATAACCAGATTTGCAGTGAAAGATTAGGAGGATGCAAATGAACATAGAGAGGGTTGAGAATCATCCACAGACATGCATTATTTTCTCTAAATATTGACACAATACACTACAGATTCCAAGAGGCAAAGTTGCATTACAGTTTTAGATGGGAGGTTTGAACTCCACAAATTCACTTGCCAAAGAAAAGAAGGGAGGGGAAAAACAAGAATTTCCAACCATTAGAAAGAATCCCCTCCTTAAAATTTATAGGAATATTGAGAGAGGAATTCCAAATCTACCCCAACCACCTCCAAGTTGCATTTAATTCATCTCATTATGGTGGTAGGCGAGAACCCTAACAAACCTAAAAAGTGGCGAATTGTATTTTATATTTTAAAGAATTTTTCTCAACCAATTAAATACATCCAGTGGTATTTAGATAGAGGACCTCATAAGATTTCCAAAAAGTCCAACCTTGTGTGAATCCAAGCTCCCTGTGAAAAGTTATGGCCATTTGAATATCTGGGTCAGGATCTGCTTCCTGTCATCGCTCAAAATGTTGCACCTCCTGAAGATGCACCCCGGCGCATCCATTTTTATGTCAACATACTCTTACATGCACCAAGGCAAAAATTTCTTCATGTCGACACTTTATGTCGTGCGCCCTTTACCTATGCCAAGGCGCGAATTTCTTCATGTCAACACTTTATGTCGTGCGCCCTTTTCCTACGCCAAGGTGCAAATTTCTTCATGTCGAAACTTTATGTCATGCACCCTTTACCTGTGCCAAGGCATGAATTTCTTCATGTCGACACCTTATGTCATGTGCCCTTTACCTGCGCCAAGGTGCAAATTTCTTCATGTCAACACTTTATGTCGTGCGCCCTTTACCTGTGCCAAGGTGTGAATTTCTTCATGTCGACACTTTATGTCGTGCGCCCTTTACCTGCACCAAGGTGTGCATTTCTTCATGTCGACACCTTATGTCATGCAACCTTTACCTACACCAAGGTGTGAATTTCTTCATGTCGACACTTTATGTCATGCGCCCTTTACCTGTGCCAAGGCACAAATTTCTTCATGTCGACACTTTATGTCGTGCACCCTTTACCTGCGCCAAGGCGCAAATTTCTTCATGTCGACACTTTATGTCATGCACCCTTTACCTGTGCCAAGGTGTGAATTTCTTCATGTCGACACTTTATGTCTTGTGCCCTTTATCGGTGCCAAGGTGTGAATTTCTTCATGTCGACTCTTTATGTCATGCGCCCTTCCGGTTGGCAACGTAATAAATGTCGGTGGTTTGAGTTTCTTTGATTTCTATATTCTTCTGTTTGTCTATATCTACCCGGGGGGAAAGATATATACAACATAAATCATTTTTTTGAAACCTTATATAATAAATTTATAAACATCCATAAAATATAGAATGTCCCATGAAAATCTCACAATTCATGGTCAGAATCAGAAGTTTCAATTCAATCTACAAATGCATTAGTTCTTGACCATGTCTTACTAAAAATGTCATAACTTATAAAATTCATATCCTCAAAACCTTAAATATTTATCAAAGCACCATGACACATCAAAATAACATCTCTAATCATAATAATATCATCACCATACATCAAAATATCTAGAAACTGAGACTTGTATAGTTACCCCTTAAGGTTTCACACTGTAGAAGCTAGGGTCAACTGAAATAATTTTATAAATCATCATAAAATCACTAATAATGAACCAAACATACTTGGTATACCATATTTCACTTACATACATGAATCTATGAGTGCATATGCCTCCAAAACGCATACTCACACCTCCTAACATGCATACCTGCTTCAAATGAGCACTTGTAACATGGCCAGTCACTTGTATTTGCACCCTGAAACTAATGTGAGTGACCAAGAACTCTCCAAACATGTTATCCATCATTTAAAAATGCCTCTCAAGAAGCCAAGAATCTTCTACCTACATGCAAAATCATGTAGGCATCTGAATGGGCCCGCAAGAGCAAGTGATCCTTATTGAATTTCCCTGTAGTATCATGTACACATCTGATTCATCATGCCAACATCATCCACTGAATCATACGACCCTACTCCATCGCTCACTTTTTCATTAATTTGGTTTTACATTAATTATAACACTTATATAACCACATGCCAACAGCCTCCCCTTTTTTCATTAATGGAAAAATACCTAAAATTCCCCCACTTTTACATTAATGACAAAGGAATATTCTACCTACATAATATTCTTCTTTCTTAGCTTCATAGCATCATAATTTTGTTAAAAACATCAACCAAATATCTCAAACAATCTCAAGACCTTGAAATTTGTACTAAAATTGATTTTTCCTTCTTAGTAAGCATGTAATCACCATGCTCCCCCTGGGCCAAACATCTACAACATCTGAACATCATCAATAAATCATGAAAAATCATCATCTTACCTTTTTTGAGCCAAAACATCATATTCCAACCTCTAGGCATGCAAAAATGTGCATGTTCACCTTAGCCCCTATTTTAGCCTTCAAGAATCAACTATATTTGAGCATTATCTAAACAATCCACACTATGGACATGCCAAAATTTTCAAAAATGAACATACAAAACTATCATACCTTCTTCCTTGAGCATTCATAATAATGTCTAGGCATAGGTTTAGCATAACAATGCACTATCTTGCTCTCCAAATTGAATTAAGAATACAATTCTCTAATCAGTCTTCTTAGTGTATTTTCAATCAATTTTGACATGTTACAACATGCAATTCATACCTTGTTTTTTCAAAACAATACTCCCCCTAGACTTAAGGTTACTATCTCAAGTAAACAAGCTCAATTTTAAGCATCCTTCCTTGGATTCATGGCTAGAAAACACCTGAGACACGTTTTCTATGACCTAAACAAATTTCTCAGTCTTGGACAGTAATAATTGACTGAGAACATGCATACAAGGAATTAAATTTTGTAAATCACTGTATAGGTACCCACTACATGCCTCATAATTCTTTATGCCTTCAACTAACCATCTAGAATCAAAGATACTTACTCCCCTATCATAAATGACATAGTCCGCACTTCATCCTCTTGGTTCAAGCTTGATCATTTGTCCGTGAAGAAATTTAGACTTCAAATTAAATGTACGAGATCTTTAAATTTATCAAATACACCTTACTCTTGATTCAAATCATGTACAATAATTCCTTTAACTATTAGGTCCTTCCAGCAATGGAGGACACTGTTTTCAAAAAATTTCACAAAAACAATTCTTGGAATAGTTGTCACATTCTCAGGACTTATTCATATTTTCAAAATTCTTCTCACACTTTTTGATCCATCAATACTCTTTACTCTATACATGTAAGTAGTTTTTCATATCTCATCACCCTTAGACTAGGAACATGGACTTCATTACCCATAGTAAGATGTTGACACAAGATGAAGCCACACACAAACCTTTTAAAGTCTTAAACATATATTTTTCTGTGTTAAAAGGAATGAACATACCCTTTAGTTACTTACATCATACCCTAATGAGAGAAAATAACTCACAAATTCTTCAATGAGATCAATAGTTTCTCCAATTCATATAAGGGTCTTTAAGACTCTATCACACATAAAAAAATTCAAACTATAGTTGCACATCTTAGATTTCTAGTGATAGTACTGCTATCATTTGATCAATCCTCCAAATACCTTGAAGATCAATAAGAACCCTCATTCTCAATTTTGGTGCTTCAATAAATCTAGTGTAGCATTATATTGTCTATGGAAGAGCATACTCTATCTTTGAGATTATCTTGTAGCTTGAAATTTTTCTCATGAACCAAATATGAGCATAAAATAAGATTAGATATACTATAAATCATCTTCAACATTATCTCAAACCCTATAGACATATTTTAAAAAGTATAACAGTGTCCTTGAAGCTTTAACTTATCAATAAATGCAGCATGTCTATCTCTAAACTTGTAGATGCAAAATATTGGCATGTAGCATAACATTTCTTATTCAATATGTCACAGGAAGAAAATACAAACTTCTATCATCATGATCAAAAAATTTGTCCCAGTTATACTAAGCCATGCTAATTGGGAAGACTCAAAGCATACCAAATGGAGATGTATAGACCTGTGACATATTACGCATACATAGATTCATTCTTGAAGTGCCAAGGATCACATAAGATCCAAAGACACTATTTTTTGTCCTTTTCCATCATCAATAGCTTCTTAATGGACTTCAAAATCTCATTTATGGCACAAAAACTTCTGAGAATAAAAAAATTCTCACTTTTCCTTCATTGGACACACTCATAACCTACAAGTCCTTCAAGCAGTGAGAAACAAATCCAAATTTATATATACATACCTTTATGAAAATATCATTCTAGATAAGGATTCCCATTTAGTCATTTCAGCTCCATCATACACCTTGAGAACATACACCAAAAGTAACATCCATAGATTACAAAATAATTCTTCTCAATTGGGCATTTTGAACACTTGACCTAGTCAGCTAAACACCGGTAGAGAATTCCAAGATTCTAAGAAAATTAAAGGTATCAAACATTTTGCAACCTTTAAAACATTTTTTTCTAAATGATATGCATAAAAAATAGGCCTTAAAGTCCACCATTTAGTCCTTCAAACCTCACATTCCTTCTATACAACTTCATTAATCACAACAGGATACAGTCAAGGAAGAAAAGCATCTAACAAGCACAAATTTTGATTTTATGAGCTCAACCTTTAGTGAAATCACTATAACAACATATTATATCTTCCTATGCACCACTTTGATAGGTTTGAAGTGCAAGAATATCAAAAACATATTTGGAGCCTCCTTTATTTTCTTATGAATTCATATTTGATAACCATATCACTCTGGATACCCAAGAACATCTTGACTTATTGCGCCTAAGATGATTGTGACCTTGAATGACTTATTATCTTGGATAGGCTTCAACCTTTGACATTTCTCCCCCTAGATAAAATACTTCTTAGACCCTGATAACCATGCTCACAATATAAATATAATGTCTATAAGAGATTATAACCTTCTAACATATTTATTGCACATCTTAAATACCTCTTACAACATCTAGCCTCAAGGACACAAATCATACATGTGACAACAACCTTCAAAATATTGGAGCCTTCGTAATCTTCATAAAGTGATTGAGAAATTACTCTTTTTACATTAAAGGATACACTTCCTTTAGATAACAATATCACAATGACAATACACAACTCAGAGACTGCAAAATTTAACCACAACATGCCTTGAAGGATGTCATAGACCTTTTGTAGCACTAGGAAGACACAAAAACAACTTTTAATTATATGTCTCAATCCCTTCACCTTAATCATTTTTACATATTGAAACATGTTTACCCAACCCAATGAGACTAGAAAGACCTCAAAAAGATTTCAACATAGAACATAATGGAATTCTTACTCATTAATAAACTTAATGCAAAGACTTAGCACAAAGGAGCATAAATACATACTTGAAGAATCCCATAGAATACTTAAGAGACTCAAGATAATCCACATAAATGATAGCACAATGACCTATGGATACATTCATGAAATTCACACACTTGAGAAATGAATTCATTCATTATTTTCTATACCTTGACCTAGATGAATAATTCTTTATAAACATTCATGACTTTCATGATAGTGTACATGAAACTTTTGACAGCTAGTCCAATGCTAAGATCATCCATGACAACTTCACAGATTTTTTTCCTTTGAGACACATGATTTTGGCAGACCATCACATTTTTATGCGTAACATAATTTTGTCTTGATGAAATACCAAGAAGCATTCACCTACAACCCAAAGAAGTGATCCAAATGATGTATGGACTTTTAAGAACAACTCTTCTTTATGAAAGAACTTACAGTGTCATGAATACCCATGATTCTTAGTACATAGTTGATATTTTGAACAAGCTTAATCTTAACATTTTGGAAAGAGACAAAATCAACCAGCTTCAGTAGAAAATTTACAGACTCATTGACACAAATGATAACTTCTGATACCAAGAGCACTAAGGACAACACAAATGACAACTGAGAAAAATAAGACTCAGACCTAAAAGACTAGATTCATTTTTATATTGCACAAAAACACAACTACAAGATTCAACCTTCCATACTTATGACATTCCCCATTTATTGAAACACACAGACCTCTCAGATTTTGGACTTTTGATCTTATTTGAGATCATGTAATACATAAAACTTTTGATCAAACAGTATAATACTAATTTATGACTTCTACTAGACCAATTTGACCTTTATACAACATTATGACTCAAATAAGGCATGATAATACATGATTCAAAAATTTATGACATATTTTGGAAGACAACAAGACACACTCTTGGAATAAATTCAGTGATGAAAAAGATCTACTAACTTCAAGAGATCCATCATAGACCTTTTCTTTCATGACACACACAAACTCATACAACTAACAAGTGTAAGACCACAAAGATTCATAAACATATGAAATTACTTTACATACCTTATAAAATTTGAGGTGTTCAAATATCCTAGGCTCCTCAACTTGTCATGAACTGGTGAATGAATGCCTAAGAGTCACAAGTTCTCTTCTTCAATTATGAAACCTTCAACTAAGGAAACCATGCTTCCTTGACCTGAATTATACCCTTCCTTGATGCCATAAGAACCTTATTTGACAAAATTAATAGGATTAGACTACATTTCAGAGTGAGAATCTGATCCCTTGGCTTTTCTTACTTGAACAACCACCTTCTTATCCTCAATATCTGTTTAAACATCCTTAGACTCATTCATGGGAGTCTTCTTCTTGAAAACACTTCCATTTGGAGCTTGAAATTTCCTAAAGTACCTTTATGATCCAAATGGTGAAAATATCTTACAACATGTCATTGTTTGTGACACTTATAACATACCACAACACTATTATTCCTTATATGTTAAAACACTCTTAGATTCCATCTAAAATCCTTATCTCTATGACCATTCTCATAACATGAGTAACATTCACCCTTAAAGAGACCTACACCCTTCTCAAAAGGCCTTCTCTTGAAATCTCTAGCTCTATAACCAAAATCATGACAAACAAAGAAACAAAAATTGAATGAAGAGCCATACATCATAGTATTATGTGGTCTAACTGAGTTATACCTTCTCAAATTAGTCATCTTAGTCACCTTCACATATGATTTGGAACTAGGACCATCTTCATGATCATGCTTACCTTGAAACCCTACGCGTTTTTTGTCATCTAAATCTCTTTGACCTTATAAACACTCATCAATATCCTTGTATCTCTTCTTAAATATTTTATACATCTTCAACTCACTAGATACATCCTTTCAAGGGATTTTAACTTGTCTTTATACCTACAACAAGCATCATCTTTCTCCTTTAGGGAATTAGAATAACATTCCACTCGAGATTTCAAACCCTTGATGGCTTGATCATACTCTTCCTCCATTATTTTTACTTGACTTTGATAGGCCTCAATACAAGATTTAGCTATTTCATTCCTTCTTCTTAGTATGGACTCAATATCTAAAGACTTACCCATTGCTTGTGATTCAAAGGATATCCTTAAAGTTTCTAAAATTACTTCACAAGGACCTTATCTAATACCAATTTTTGGAAGCACAATGAACTGGGGTTAATCAGTTATTTAAAACTTTAAATAAATTTCAGATTATCCTACATCTACAATTAACATTTATCCATCCATCAATGTGTGATTAATAACATGAAAAAATCAACCACATAAACACAACTAAGAGAGCATACACATGAACATAATATATAAGTGGGAAACCCTCATGGGGAAGAATACCCACTGAAAAATCTTCTTATATTACAGAAATCAATGAAATTTAGTGAAGCACCAACATCACAAGGAATACTAACCCCTGATTTAGTGAGGCACAAACCCCACAAGGAGCACTAACCCCTAATTTAGTGAAGTACCCACTCCAAAAGGAGGCTACAAGGACATAGGATGAAAAATCACCAAATCATCCACTTGTATATGTTTGTTCTCTTATTTTTCTACTCACAAACCCTAGCTCATACCCTAGGGTATCAAACTTGCTCCATCTTCTTCTTTCTCAAATTCTATTGGCTCTAAAATCTTTCTCTCATGTCTTAAATAAGTCCTTAACCTATCATTATCTTCCTTATACTTAAAATCATCCACACATACCTATAAATTACTCTTCTCTAGGTCACACTTCTTCCCTCCAAGAGCATTAGTTCAAAAATGAACCAAACAAGCACTTAAATATGATTTTATTTATTAAAAATCACCATAGGTCTTCCATTAACATTTTAATGACCAATTCATCATTAAAAACATCCCATAAATTTATCACAACAGTCTCAAGTGACCGAAGTAGGTCGGGCTAGCAACAAACCTTCTTTCATGTACCAAAAATCACTAAAACACATGCATTGGGATGCCAAGATTCTCCTCATTCAAAAACCATACTTATTCATGACCCATAAATAATTAAAAATGATCAAAAAAAAAATTAAAAATCATAAATGCTTGCAATTTCTCTCAAATAATCAAATTATTTCATTTAATGGGCCTAATACTCTTTGTTTATCTCAAAATTGTTGTTTCCTACACCCTCCAGGACCCTGGAAAATTCATTATGCCACCATTTCACTTAAATTAAAACAAAATATGAATTATAACCACTTGATGTAAATTTAAGATTATTTATAACACTTCTAATCAATTTATAAGTCGTGTGACACTTGCTTGCGTAAACCATTGTCATTTTGTCTTTACCAAATCAACTTGCCCAAAATTTGGTTTTTAGATATCATATGATAAAAACATTTAGAGGAACATTAAATACATATAAATGGATTCATTGGATTAAAAATAAATCCATATTAACATTCTATGTGATAGTAAGAATCAACTAATCCACCTCATGCTTCAAACAACTCAAAACTTCCATCAAATCATGTCCTATCCTCCACTGGCAAAAATATTCTTGTCCCAAAACTGACCTGGAAACCATATATAAAAAAATATACTTGAGAAAAGCATCCTATAAATTGAAATATTTATTAATCCTCTTTCCAACACAACATGAATCATCTTCAAATTCCACTTGTAGCTCCAAATATGCTCACTTTACTGAAAACTTCTTTTTATGGCCTCAAAACTGTCCATTGGCAAGTCAACCTAAATGGAGCTCATTTTAATATGTACCTACATGAACTTGTCATGAAAAATCTTTTTAAATCAACATAAAATCACCTACATTCCAAAATGTAAATTTATCATGCAACTCCTTTGGAAAACCTTGTCCCAAAACACTCTTCTTCAAAAACTGACATGTTTGAGTAGGGCCCACTCATCACCATGACCTCTACCATAACTTTATGTAAATATAAATGAATCATATACATTTTAAAATCATCATCCATGCAATAGGAATAAAATATAGCCACTCAAGAAGAGTTTCTTTCGTACCACTTTCAAGCTAGGATTTCAAACTCATAACTAGATGTTTACCTTCTTAACCTTCGTTCATAAAAACTTGACGATGAAATGACATAATTATTTTTTTTAAATTTATAGAATAAATTTATAAACATACATAAAAGATACAAGGTCCCATGCAAAGCACACAATTTAGGGTGATCATCAGAAGTTTCAATTAGAGATGGAAATGCACTAGTTCTTGACCCCATCTCACCAAAACTGTCATAACTTGAAAAATTCATATCCTAGAAATATGAAATGTTTCTCAAAGCACCATAAAACACAAAAATAACATCTTCAATCATAATAATTTCACAACCATATCTAAAAATCTCCATATAATGAGACTTGCATAACTACCCCTTAGGGTTTCACACTGTAGAAGCTAGGGTCAACTAAAAGAATGTTATAAATCATCGTGAAATCATTAAAAATGACCAAAAAATACATGGTATACCATATTTCACGTTAATACATGCATCCATGATATCTTATATCTCTAAAACTTATACTCACACCTCCTAACATGCATACCTACTCCAAATAATCACATGTAACATGGCCAATCACTTGTATCTATACTCTGAAACTGATGTGAGTGAAAAATAACTCTCCAAACCTGATATCAATCATGCCAACATACTTCTCAAAAAACTAAGAATATCCTACTTCCATACAACATTATCTAGGATCCTAAATGGGCTTGCAAGAACAAACAATCCACACTGAATCTCCTTGTAGCATCATGTACACATCTGAAACATAATGCCAGAATCATCCAAAAAATTATCTAACCATACTCCATTATCCAATGTTTTATTAATTTGGTTTTACATCAATGAAAACACCTATAGGACTACATGCCAACAATTTCCCTCTTTGTCATTAATGGAAAACTACCTGAACTTCTCCCCTATTTACATTAATGAAAAATGTGTACTATGCCTTCATAATATTCATCTTTATCAGCTTCATAATATCATACTTTTGTTAGAAACATCAACCAAATATCTCAAACAAGATCAAGACCTTGAAATTTGCACTAAAAATTATTTTTTCCTTCTTAGCAAGCATGCAATCACCATAGTCCCCCTAGGCCAAACATCTAAAGAATTTGAACATCATCAATAAAGCATGAAAAATCATCATCTTACCTTTATTTAAGCCAAAACATCGTATTCAAACCTCTAGGCATGCAAAAATGAGCATTTTCACCTTAACCCCTATTTTAGCCTTCAAGAATCAATTGTATTTGACCATTATTTGAACCATCCACACCATGGACATGCCAAAAATGTCAAAAATGAGCATACAAAACTATCAAACCTTCATCCTTGACCATTCATCATCTTGTTTGGGCATCGGTTTAGTTTAGCAATACACTATCTTGCTCTCCAAACTAACTTAAGGATAAAATTCCCTAATCAAACTTCTCAGTGTATTTTCAATCAACTTTGACATGTTACAACATGCAATTCATACCTTGTTTTGTGAAAAAAACTCTCCCCCTAGAATTAAGGCTATTATCTTAAGTAAACAAGCTCAATTTGAAGCATCTTACCTTGGATTCATGGCTAGAAAACACCTTAGAAACTTTTTCCATGACCTAAACAACTTTCTTAGTCTTGGTCATAATTGACTAAGAACATGCATATAAGGAATACAATTTGGTAAATCATTGTATAGGAACCCACTATATACCTTATAAGTCTTTAGGCCAAACTTGGGTGTAGAAGTGATAGATGTGAGAGAAAAATACAATATAAATACTCAAAGCAAGTGGATGGACTATGTAGTGTTTCACCAGTGAATAATTTTCTTTCTCAAGATCCATGTATATAACAACATTCTTGGCGGTATAGTAAAATAGTAATATGTCCATGATTTTTTTATCTACATCCCCCCCCTTTATGTTATTTCAATGAAATTCAAGTAGTGTAAAATAAGTACTAAACATACCTGTGAGAAGTTCAGAGAAGCCCTAATGTAGAAGCACACACAAAATATAAGAAGATATAACATGGTGAACCGTGGAATAATCTGTTGATCCATGGGGCATAAATACAGATAGTAAACCATTGTAAGGAGAACTTGGAGAAATTGATGAATTGATTTGGATATTTTGAATTTTTGTTAATGGATATTTGAAGGGGTAGGGAGTGATCAATTCCCAACATGATTTTGTAAAATTTCAATCAAGGGAGGATATGGGTGTCCTCCCACCAGAGGAAGAGTGTTAGAGAGAGAGGTCTAGTTTTACCCTCCATATATGACTTCATCCTCAAAATTTCCAACCACTATAGATGGATAAGGACCAAATTTTTTTCCATTTCGATCCATGTTTAGTTTCATGTTGAATAACCCATATAAGAGCAGTATAGGAAAGGAAATTACGTCTCATTTCCCCCACTCCATGGGTGTCATGATTTGCATAGGCTCGATGGATTCCATGTTAGGTCATCTAGAAGTGATAGAATATATATATTGATTCCCATGTTAGGTCATATGTGAATTATAATGAATTAAGGTAACTTGCAAGTTAGGTCATTTGGGAGATATATTAGAGTATGTTATGTTGTATTGATCGATTGATTTGATTCGAATATTGAAAGATTACATAAAAATTAAATATATGTGATAGATTTATCATGGTGATAATTTTTATTATCACCCTCAGATTAGGTCATTAGGGGGAATAGATTAGGAGTAGTAGAAAATGTGAATGTTGTATGAAATGATTTATACATTTGTTTGACTAGTGTCAGAGAAAAGTTTTCGATGACGATGTATTAGGAGTATCAAATAATAATATAGTAGCTTGAGGGGGATCTTAGGGTGATCCTGATTATATGCCCCTATTTCAAAGAAAGGGGAGGGATGGAAACAATGAGAACTGAGTAGAAAGTAGAGGTTATATCATGTAATTGTTAGTGCAAATCAGCAGCACCCTTGGATGTTTATCAGATTTCTAGTTTGACAAATGGACATCCGGTGTGATTACACAACATTGAATCTTTTCCCCAAGTGTGGGAGTTGTAAAAATGGGAAAAGAATCTCCAAATTAGAGGTTGGTTCCTCCAATCCTCTGATTAGATGTATTGCTTGAAAATTGCAGAGGTTTAAACTCAAAATCCTACTCTAAATTCCAAGGGGACAGAGATGAAAGATGCAAAAGAAATAAAACTAAGACTAACAAGGTGATACACTAAAGGAGTGGTGAACATTTAATTTTACAGATTGACAAAAATCATAGAAATGCAAAAAATACCATACATAAACTGATGAAAATGTAATGAAAGACCAAAAATGAAGCAAACAACATAAGAAAAGGACTGAAAACTCATTCACAGAGCTTGCATTGTCATTTCCAATGTCAAAAATACCTGCATTACAACAACAAAGAGGTAGAAAACATGTTGCAGTCCTGGAAGAGGTCTGATATTCCACAAAATAACGTTCTAGGGTGAAGAAGGGAGTCTATAAAACATAAAAAATGTCCAACTTTTTACAAATGAGCCAAATGTGGCTTTTAATGGTGAAAAATGCGAGCCAGGAAGAAGAAACGTGGGAAAACATGAAAGGATTCTTCAACCACTAACCAAATTGCATTAAAATAGCATGGGTATCCTTGAAAGTTCATTCCCCAATATTTTCAACCATGCTAGAGAAGAATGTGAGCCATAATGCATTAAAATTGGTGGTTGAAATGTCAGTTCTGCTTCTTTCCTGTGCCAGAGGTGTTTTTTAATTTTATCTCTCCAAACCCCACCAAAACACAAAATTGATCCCTCTGTCATGTAGAGAATTTTACCAGATTTCCAATGACACTAAGAACATGAAAGTCTGAGCTCTGGATCAAAAGTTATGCCCTTCTGAAGATTTAGGGCAAAACTAGGGCAAAATTGAGTTGGCGGGCCGAAAATTTAAAATTTTCCCTCTTTTTGGCCTTTGGGAAAATTTCCCCAAAAAGTTCCACCCCACAAAGTTATGATGCCATGTGGAAATTTTTGATTGGTCCGTGGGCTCCCTATGGTCATTTTACACCTTTTTGAACTTTGGAAATTTTCTAAAAATTCTCCACCAGCCCGATGACCTGATGCCACATGTCGTCTTCTGATTGGCACTTGGGGGCATGCTTCAAATTTCCATCACTGCCTACCACTTCCCTAAATGGGACATGTGGTGCCTTATCATTGGCTCGGGCCTGAACAATCTCTTTCTCCTCTATAGGCCCACCTTAAGGTTTTCACCGGCTACACGGACACGTGGTAGCTGCTGATTGGCGCGGGCCGTCGCGGGTGGGCTTTCATTCCATTATTTTCCATAGTTTTGTGAAAAGGAAAATTTCCTTCCACCCCTCTACCTTCTACCATTCTGAAGACACGTGGAACATTTTGATTCATTGGTGGGCCTTCAGGCTAAGATGTTTCATTTGTGCCAACTTTGGAAAATTT